>AWOL01S0064065.1:3445-123129 GCA_000715115.1 Nicotiana otophora
GGGGGGGGGGTTAATCTTATCTTATAATTTATTAACTAATTGGGTAATATTCCGTTACCCGGTAATTAACTAATTACATGCATAATTAAGAATTGTCTCAAATTACTTAAAATTCTACTCATTTTTAATACACTTTATACATCATACTATCATGGTCATATGGTACCTTGTATGGTACTACTTCATAAATATCGGGTATTATAGCTCGGACCGTATTTTATCAAATTGACAACCTTCAACGAAAATCATTTTCTTTAATTCGCGTACCCTTTATCCTTCATGGCACTTACTTATCGTTTGCTAAAAATAGCATAAATACGTTAACCTCAAAATAATCTCATCCCCACGTCTACGTCGATTAACTAAAGACGAAACTTTAACGTATGAAAATGCGAGATGTAACGTTATTTTTAGCTATGTATTTCATTTACTGTGTTACATTTAATGGTTAAATGATTTGAATCTATTAATAGCTCAGCACGTGTTAAGCTTTCCTAGTCCTAGGGACTAGGTGCCATCATGATCCTTAAGGTGAGATTTTGGGTCGTGACAAGTTGGTATCAGAGCTCTAGCTTTATAGGTGCTACGAGTCATAAGCAAGTTTAGTAGAGTCTTATGGATCAGTACGGAGACTTCTGTACTTATCTTCGAGAGGCTACTGAACTATTAAGAATATTCACTTCTTTCATTCCTATCGTGCAGTTTTTTTGATTTCAGAGTTTGAGCCTTTTTCTATCTATTCTCTCACATATGGTAAGGACACAAGCTGCATGTACTGATGATGCTTCCCCTAGAGCCGGTGTTTCTAGGGGCCTGGCAGAAGCCGAGTCCGAGGAGAAGCACGTCTTATAGCTAGAGCACCTACTAAAGCAACAACTGAGGAACCACCAGTAGCTCTGGTTGAGGGACAGGCACCGGAGGCGCCTGTTGCTACCCCTAGACTTCAGGAGACTTTAGCGCAGTTCCTAAGCATGTTTAGTATATTGGCTCGGGCGGGATTGATTCCAGTGTCACCAGGAACTTTATAGACTGGGGGGCTTAGACTCCCACCGCCCATACTCCAAAGCAACGGGAGTTCCGAGTATTATGCCGGTATAGCCAGTGGTGGCGATTTAGCCTGAGGTCAGGACAATGGCATCAAAGACAGTGCAGATCAGGTTAGAAAGGTTCAAAAAGTATGATCCTCCTACTTTTAGTGGCACAGCTTTTGAAGATGCACAAGGTTTTCTAGAGCGGTGTCACCGTATCTATGCACTATGTGCATAGTTGAGGTGAGCGGGGTTGACCTTACTACATTCCAGCTGACGGGGACATCATATAGGTGGTGGCATGCTTATGAGGAGGGTAGGCCAGGTGATGCAGCGCCACTTACTTGGACTCATTTTTTTGATATCCTTTTGAGGGAGTTCGTCCCATAGACCCTCAGGAAGGCGTGGCACAAAGAGTTTGAGAATTTGTGCCAGGGGACTATGACGGTGTCTAAGTATGCTATGAGGTTCAATGAGCTATATCGTCATGCACCTGCTTTGGTTTCTATGATTAGAGAGAGAGTCTGCAGATTTATCGAGGAGTTCAATTATGGTTTCAGACTAGGAAGGCACGGGAGTTGGAGACTGATACTTTATTTTAGGAGGTTTCCAAGATCGCCAGGAGGATGGAGCACATCCGCAGCCTAGAGAGGGAGGATAGGAGGCTAAGAATCCTAATAGACTAGGAGGATCTACTCATCCCTATTTTGGAGGCAAAGCGCGTCATCTTAGAGGTTTTGTTGGTCAGCAAGTTCAGTTTGCACTTCAGGCTTCACGTGGTGCTCCAATTATCCATGGGTCCCAAAACACCCGTTCCGGATAGCCTCCATAGCCACATCAATAGAAAGGTTTCTTTGAGTGTGGGGATACCAGGGACATGGTGAGAGATTTTCCTAGACTCCGGGAGAGTGTACCTCAGCGGGGTCCTCATGCTATGAGTTCCGCTCCAGTTGCTACAACACCTGCACAGCTAGTTAGAGATGGGGGACAGGCGTGTGGATAGGCATCCTAGAGGAGGAGGCCTAGCCCCTTGTTATGCTTGCCCTTGTAGATTTGAGGCCGATGCACTAAATTATGTCGCTATAGGTATGGTTTCGAATTGTCATAAAGATACATCATTTTTATTTTAATCCGGTCCTATTTATCGGTAAGAGTCATCCTACCTTGCTCCATATATGGATATGTATCGCGATTCTTGTACTCTGTTTATGTGTCTATACCTGTTGGGAGTTATATTGTTGTAGGCCGTGTTTATCATTCTGGTTTGGTTACTTTGAGGGTTATGAGACTACAGTGGACTTTCTGTTACTTAATACGGTAGATTTTTACGTGATTTCTAGGCGGTTTTGGCCACGACTTGTGATTTAGGTACTCTTACTTCTCTCTAAAATATTAGATTTTTGCTAAAAAATGGTCCATTGCATCTATTTAACGAACTAGGGCCGGGTTATAAAAACCCAAAAATAAAGCTCCAGAATAGGATATGTGTTACGCCCCAACCTCGGAAAGCGCGACCGGTGCTCAACCGAGTGAACCCGGCCGAGCAAGCCTGTTAGATACTTTCTACCCAACTCACCCATAATCCAGAAATGACGTGATTTCATTAATTATACAGTAGGAAGCTCATTCATGCAATACTAAATTATTTCATTAGCTACTTTGCCTTTCAGTCTCAAAATACACATATTCTTATAGTCTGAGTGGAACAAGTGATCAAACACAACATAACTTGCTGAATATTCCCAACACCCATATACAACCCACACGGTGTCTACGAAATCTTTAAAGATACAAAACAGTGTAAAGAAGGTACCGGCAACAAGGCCCCAACTATACCTCAAAAAGTACAACAATATAAACAAAAGATATATTACATGACCCCGGAATGAAATAGGGCTCACTGAGTCCGCTGATGAGGATGCAACACCTATATGTGATCAACACTCTCTGCTATGTAACCACCTGCATCCATATAAAGATGTAGTGCCCCCGGCAAAAGGGACGTTAGTACAGTCGAATAGTAATAGTATGAAAACTAAACACCATTTCAATAAAATGAATAGTAACACAAGGGAAACAGTCGAGAAGCAATATGAACTGTAAGTAACACTAAAACGTCAAGTTAAAGATCACTTAGATTTTTAAGTCAGTTGCCATGTTATTTGGTTGGATGGTTTTATTTTTATACCGATATACCACAGTCCACAATACCACCGTGTTCTTACACGGAGTCCGATCTCGGCCCAATCGGCTAAGCCATCTCATTTGAGACATCAACCATATTCACTATTTCATTCATAATACAACCGTGTTATTACATGGAGTCCGATCTCGGCCCGATCGGCTAAGCCATCTCATTTGAGACATCAACCATATTCACTATTTCATTCATAATACAACCGTGTTATTACATGGAGTCCGATCTCGGCCCGATCGGCTAAGCCATCTCATTTGAGACATCAACCATATTCACTATTTCATTCATAATACAACCGTGTTATTACATGGAGTCCGATCTCGGCCCGATCGGCTAAGCCATCTCATTTGAGACATCAACCATATTCACTATTTCATTCATAATACAACCGTGTTATTACATGGAGTCCGATCTCGGCCCGATCGGCTAAGCCATCTCATTTGAGACATCAACCATATTCACTATTTCATTCATAATACAACCGTGTTATTACATGGAGTCCGATCTCGGCCCGATCGGCTAAGCCATCTCATTTGAGACATCAACCATATTCACTATTTCATTCATAATACAACCGTGTTATTACATGGAGTCCGATCTCGGCCCGATCGGCTAAGCCATCTCATTTGAGACATCAACCATATTCACTATTTCATTCATAATACAACCGTGTTATTACATGGAGTCCGATCTCGGCCCGATCGGCTAAGCCATCTCATTTGAGACATCAACCATGTTCACAATTGCACTCATAATACAACCGTGTTATTACACGGAGTCCGATCTCGGCCTGATTGGCTAATCCATCTTATTCGAGACATCAACCATTTCAATCGATCATCTTACTTCATATTTCTTTCCCATCTTTGCAGCACATTGGCACAAGTGGCTTTAATTATAAAGTCGTTCTTTGCACTTGGCCTTATTTCATAATTCGAATTCTTTTCCACAATCCAACATTATTATTATCATCAATAACAACACAGTTTTCATTCAAGACTCTTGATTTTACATGTGAGCAATTTAGGAATTCAAGGCACATAGAGGCTTTTCACACAATTTGGCATAACCGTCTTTAATCGAATTTAACATGAAGTCTAGGCATAATAGCACATATTCTAAGTCTTGAACATTTCCTCAGATGATGAGATAACATGATGAAATCATGGGAATACATATTACACATATATTTGAAAAGCAAGCACATTCGAGATAGCGATTTCTAGAACGTTCAATTTGGGACTTACGTCGATTGCATGAATACTGTGGGATCCAATTCTAAGAAGAGGGGTTTTAGCCAACATACCATAATTGAGCCTCTTAAAACTCTAAGATGTTCCGGAATGTTAGAAACTTCAATCTATTTTAGCAATATAGCAAAATTGAAACCAAAATTAGGAAAACGATCATAATCCTAGCTCACTTGAGCATTCTATCAAACACTATGTGTGCATTAAGGTTCCATGGCCATTTGATGAAAGACTTCACCAACCCACACCCCAATCTTTTCTATCTTTAACTCACAACCTCCCCACATACCTTAGGAACACATGCATGCAAAGTAAGCACCCCCATCCCCATGAATTATCTTACTAATGGCCCATTCTAGTTACATTTTGAAATTAAGAGCTTGTGTGATAGAATTTACCTATTAGGAAGAAGACCTAGGTGCCTCTCTTGACAATCTTCAAGGTTTTAAGTGAGAATTAAAGAGAAATTTGGTGAAGATCACTTTCTCCCTCTAGGACCCTCTCTCGCACTCTAAAAATATCAGAAAGTAAGCTCAAAATAGTCCAAGGTAGGTGTTTTTACGGAATAGGATCGGGTTTAAAAACCCCAATAATGAAGATCCGGAACAGGTTCTACGGTCACATATGCGACCGCATAATGGTTATGCAGTCCGCGAAATGACCGCAAAATTGGGGTGCCAAAACTGGAGAGGAACTGACCAGGTTTGCGATCACTATGCGGCCCGCAAACCTGTTCTACGGTCGCATAATGCACCGCAGAATGGTTCTACGGTCGCTTAGTGCACCGCAGAACCTCCCTCCAAAAAATTCCCAAGACGGGATAAGCAACAAGAGTGCGGCCCGCGAAATGGTTATGCGGTCGCATAATTGGCCACGAAATTGACATAAACAATGCCCCAGAAAACTGCCTCACTCTGCGACCATTCTGCGTTCCGAAGAGTGGTTCTGCGGTCGCAGTACGGGCCGCAAAAATGCCTACTTCTTCCCAACATTTGCCTTCAACTTCCCAGCACATTGTTTAATCCAAAAAGTCTGAACCTTTACGCCTACCCTGGTATCACGGACCCCCCATTATTTAGGAAAGATTTCACGAGGCCTTACAATATGCGGTCGCATATGCGACCGCAGAATGGATATGCTATCTGCATATCGGCTGCACAATTTGCCTCCGAAACTGGGAAACATCTGCCTGTGTTTGCGGTCACTATGCAACCCATAGATCTGTGTTCTGCGGTCGCATATTCGATCGCAGAATGGCATCCAAACCTGTCCATTCCTCCCTCACTCTGCGGCCATTATGCGGCCAGAGAGTGATTCTGCGGTCGCATAATGGACCGCAGAAACGCATTTCTCTGCCAAAACTTTTCCTTTACTTCTCAGTGCATTGTTCAACCTAAAAAGTTCGGCACACATGAAACCTTGAATTCATTTGCAAAATTTTTATGGGGCTTTACACTTAAATACTTTGAAATTTTCCGAGGTGTTACATTCTCCCCCACTTAGAATCATTCGTCCTCGAATGAGGGTCAAAATCCGTCATTAGCATTCGATGTGGCTCAACTGTTAGTTCACACACACTAGTAGTTTTGAAATTTTAGCTATCCACTGTAACTGGGCCTATCCACCTGTTAGGGTAACACCAAAACAACTCCTAACAACACATCCACTACACCACAAAGCATCACAATGTATATCAACAGCACTAATCTCAACATTACATGTATTCCATTATCACAAGTAGCATATGGACAAGAACCGCACATATTTAAATCTTAACACAAAGAAAGTACCTTTCGGTCCACAATAATTTGGCTATACACTTCAAGTGAGAACATTTTTGTATTTCCTTAACACTTTTGGCCCTCGCGGTGGCCTCCTCGACTTACAGACTTCACCATAACACATTAACGGAGGCAATCTCAACTCCCGAACTTTTCTAACAAGGGTAACAAATAGTTGCTCCTCATAATCTAATTATCCATTAACTTCACCTTCTTAGACATAGACACATGAAACACCGGGTACACGGAGAATAATAATAGGGAAACATCATACTCATAGTTTGGCCTATTTCCGTCAAGATTTTATAAGCCATAATGTAACTACACATACTTTACCTTTATTAACAATTCACGTAGCATCCTCATGGAGAAAATATTTAGAATAACCCGTTCACTTTCTTCAACTCTAAATCTCTATGCTGAATACCCAAACTAAACCTTTCGCGACCTCCAACAATTAGTCTAAGATATGCTAGCTTTAATATAACCATAAAACTTCCTATCCAATATATTTGATCACGGGATGATGCTTCTTCTTTGACATATTTGAACCTTCAATCCCCATAGGTTACTATAAATATGAACACCGAGGTCCAAGATTGGGCTGGAAGTTTTCAAGAATTCATCAATGTGCTGAGCAGGGAATTTCAGGAGGTTATATCCTAAGAGACATGAAGGTTACTACCAATAGAGCCGGCATGGTTAATCACTGTGATGACATCATTGATTCGACAAATGAGGCATAGAGTTGCCTAATAGGTATTGATAATGTAGGGACCATGTTCATGATTCTGAGATTTAAAAGAAATGAGTCATGAAAAGGACAACAATAATTTTTTCATTTCATATGTGCCTTGTTCGACAATAGTAGGCTTCAAGGAGAGATAGCCAAGTATGTGACACTAGTCGCCTCTTGGAATGTAGGAAAAACAAATTCAGTTCAACTTAAAATGAGAATATTGTGGCACCTCGAATGTGATATGGGTTTCACAAGGCATGAAATGCATTACGGCCTTAACATTAACTAACACAAGGAATTTATGTCACAAGCCCATGGAGATGAAAAAGAAGTTGAACACTTGTGATATTATTATCATTCTCACAACTTAACCTTTGCCAATAGTTGATCCTGTATGAGAGGACTAGAGATATGACGGATTTGTGAAAATCTCAAATTTCCCAGAAACTTTTATGCGGACAAGTGACCCCTTTCAATTGACAGCTACACATATGATAGGTGCTGAGATATGCTCTTATGTTACTAAACAGTGAAAGGGTTAATGATAATATTCACAAAGGAATAAAGTGATTGTTCCAACAATAGGAGCCACAAACTCCGGAGAGAAAAGAGTGGCTCAGGAAGGATATCAATACTAGGATGCTTTACATTAGATATGATACCAGATAGGCAAAATGATGGTATGTGCATAGGCACAAGTGAGCAGATGATATTCATTCGAATCAATAGGTTCTGTAAGAAATGCATCAGGTATAGTCCCTTATTGAGAATTTAGGTAAGCAAGTGGGAAGTATTAATCCTAGAGTTATAACTCAATTCAAGTACATGATTATATAGCTCAATTCCTCAAGAGGATGTAAATAAGAGAATTTGGGATAGAGTGGCTTCACAAATGATGCGTCTCGTTCAAAGAGTAGATACAGAGAATGACTCATAAAGTTGTTCTGGTTCTATCCCAACTTCCATAGTAGCATAAGGAGTGACATATGACAAAGTGGAACCGGGATCAATAAGAGCATACACATCATGAGATTGGACAGTCAATATACACGTGACCACATCTGGAGAAGCCTCAAACTTTTGACGTCTCCTCATAGCATAAAACCTATTGGGTCCTCCCGAGCTCTGAATACCACCCCTAGATGCTCCAAGTCCTGCGGATGTTATAATGCCTCGAACTGGGGGAGGTGCTGTGGATATAGTAGCTATAGAACTGGCTAACTGAGACATACCCCTGCCCATGCTCTGGCGAGACAAATAATAATCTCTTTGAAAGTGACATGTCATACCACACTTGTAGCATACATTGGTACCATAGTGACATACTACCGGATGACATCTCCCACACTTCACACAACGGGGATGAGGTCCGGTAAACTGACTCGTCCCACTGACCTGACATTTACCCTTTTTGCATACATCATAATCATACCCCTTATTCTTTCTCCAAGCTTCCAATGCGGGAGTAACAATTCCAGCACAAGATTGCTGTGAGGGCCTTTAGAATTGCCCAAAGCTACCACCCCTAATGCGCTGCTGAGCATACTCACAACACGACGCCAAATGTTCTCTCTCGCATGTCGGACAGAACAAGATAGGTGTACCCAACCTAGGGCATTTGTTCTTCTTGTGCCCCCACTTTCCACGGCCATAACATATTTCAAGGGTCATCCAACATATTCCCAAGTGTCGCTTGCTGCAAATTACACAATCTGGTTTATTAGCACCAACAACCCTCTTTCGTTTCTTAGTTTCTCTCACCACACGATCCGGTGGTATGGTGACATTGGTAGGAATAAGGACACTTCCCTTAGCAACAAGTTCTTCCAATCCCTCCACAGTTCGACGTATTCTCCCAACAAACTCTTGTGTAATCTCCCCCAGATTCAAAGGCGCGGTCATTCCCTCCTCAGTGTTTCGAACTCGAGGATTACTCATCTAAAAAAAATGAGACATAACGAGGAAATTAGATCCCTACCTTGGGCTCTATCGCACAATCTTGGAATACCAAAGAAGTGTGAAATTTCCTAAATGTCCGAGTAGCCTCCTAATTATAGATGTGGTCGACAACACACCGATAAGAAGGACTCTACTAGACCCGGCTCCGAGACATTCTAGGACACTTTAAAACCTTAGGCTCTAATACCAAGTTTGTCACGCCCCAAACTCGGGGAGCGCGATCGGCGCTCAAACGAGTAAACCCGGCTGAGCAAGCCTGTTAGATTTCATTATACCCAAATTCATCTTTGAATAAAGAGGAGATGTACTCCTTTAAGCAAATACTGAAAAGATCTCATTAACCACTTCCATTTCATTCCCGCTAATAGCATCATTCAATATTTCCAAAATAGTACGAGTTTATAGATTTAATAAAAAACATGTTTCCAAATACCAACAGTTCTAATTCAATTTCCAACATTAAACACCATCCAGAACCTGTCTACGGAGCCTCTAAGTACAACAGAAGAGTAATATGGAGATGCCAGCAGCAAGAGCCCGGCTATACCTTAAAACATAGTACATGAGAAATAAAAGATATATGACCCCGAAATGAAGTGGGGCTCACCAAGTCAGCTGAAGAGAGTGTACCGCTATCACAGATCAATGCCGCATGTTGTGGAACCACCTGCATCTATTAAAGATGCAGCACCCCCGACAAAAAGGTCGTTAGTACTGTCGAATAGTACTAGTATGTAAAGCTAAAAATCCTCTTTCAAAATAGAATGAACATATAAGAAAAGGAAAACCATAGAAACAACAAGTCACAGTCAACTATATCCAAATGCCCAATTGAAACATAACAATTTTCAAAATACTAAATTAATATATATTTTTGGTTGGGAGATCATTAGCACAGATATACCACCGTCTTTGTTAGCACGGAGTCCGATCACGCCCGATCGGCTAGGCCATCTCCCCACGAACAATGTGGTTTGACATGTGATGCGAAAGAAAGTTGTTACCAAGAGTAGTACCAACATGTGCGCAACATGGCGTCCGATCTCCACCCGATCAGCTAGGCCACCTTCCTACATATGCCGTATGGGTTTTCTTTTCCAATCCACAATTATTACCAGTTTCATCCCAATTAAGGGGAATAACTTCACAATTTCACCAATATTTCAATTTCATCCCAAACAAGGGGAATAATCACAATCCACCCCTACACCGACACGTGTAGTTTTAGGTGTGGGTTATGACCCACCCTTCCTCGGTTTTGCTAATGATGCTCCCAAAAATATTTTTTATATGATTTGCACAGAGGTACCATGAATACAATTGTACTCACTTCAACATCTTTCACATTGTATAAATTCTCATTAGTATTTGAAGTCATTTACAACGACAATATTTTCTTGGCTCATTTGTCCATTTACATGATTCTTTATTCCTGGCATGATGGCCGTATTTCATATTCCACACTTTCACCTCTTTCAATTTCAAAGATCACCATCAAATATCAACATATAGAATATTAAAGCAATCATATACCTTAAATATATTAGTAATGGAAACTTTAAACACAAAAGGTTTCATCCCAAATAATGGGGCATACCGACCAGCAATACAAGCACACATCAAAATCATAAACAATCAATACACCATTTATTCTTGCAATACTCTTTCCGAGAAATGACAATATACAATTTCAACGCCTGAGTATGTAAGAATTCGAATCACACTGAATATATTTATAAAGCAAAGCATTAGTTAAAGCAGCCACTTATAGGCATGAATTGAGTACAAAAGCTTTTAGGCAATTCTATTTTCGAAATCATTTTAAAATAATTAAGTCGAGGCTCATTTCATATTCTTTATCATATCCTCTCATTTCATTTGCACTACTAGCCACAATCATAACTTAAATTCTTGGCACGTTGGCCACACACTCTATCCCCAATTCAATTATTTCGTTTTCAAGCATTTTTATAGATTATCAACAACAAGATATTTTCAGTGAAGACTTCAACTACACATACGAGCAATTTAGAGTCTTAAGCACATCGTGTTTTTTCTCACCCAATTTGTATACTAGTTTTTATTTAAAACACGACTCAAAATTATAACATTTTAAAACGCAAACCATAATTTGAACATATATCTTTCGACATAAGGCTCAATCGGAATAGTCAAATTTATAAGAGATAACCCGAAATATAGAAATTAGAAATCTTGAGCCAACCATACTTGAACTTACGGGACCATTATGGAATTCGATTCTAAGAGAGAAAGTTTAGCCAACATACCTCAATTGAGCTTCCTTATACTCTAAAATATTCTAAAAATCTTAACAACTTCAATCTATTTTTAAAATGTAGCAAATTAGATCAAAATTAGGAGGATGATCATGGTTCTAGCTCATTTGAGCATTTTATCAAACACTAGGTGTGCATTAAAGTTTCAAGGTTCTTTTATAGTGGGTTTCATCATCCCAAACCCATTATCTGCTATTCTTAGCTCAACAATCTTCTTACACCCTTTGATAATACATTCATACAAGATAGACAACTCCCATGCCCAAAAATTATCTTACTAATCGCCCAATTCTAGACAAAATTCGAAATTGAGGGTTAGGGTGTAGAATCTTACCTTTAGGATGAATACCTTGTGGGTTTTCCTTATTAATCTTCCAGGATTTGAGCAAGACTTGATGAATAATTAGCCTAGGGTTTCCTCTCTCTCTAAAACACTCTCATTTCTCTCTAAAACATCAGAATTTTGCTCAAAATGGTCCATTGCGTCTATTTAACGAAGCAGCGTTGGGTTATAAAAACCCAAAAATAAAGCTCCATAACAGGATATGCATATGCGACCGCAGAATGGATATGCGGTCTGCATATAGGCCGCACAATTGGCCTCCGAAACTGGGAAAAATCTACCTGGGTTTGCGATCACTATGCGGCCCGCAGACCTGCGTTTTGAGGTCACATAGTCTATCGCAGAATGACATCCAAACCTGTCCATACCTGCCTCACTCTGCGGCTATTATGCAGCCCGCAGAGTGATTCTGCGGTCGCATAATGGACCGCAGAAATGCATTTCTTTTCCAAAATCTTTCCTTTGCTCCTCAGTGCATTGTTAAACCCAAAACGTCCGGCACACACGAAACCTTGAATTCATTTGCAAAATTTTTATGGGGCTTTACACTTAAATACATCAAAATTTTCTGGGGTGTTACACCATCGTAGTTGATTGAGGTTTATAGAGTGTGTTTCTCTGAGAGTTAGATCTTTTGGGGATGCTTGGATGAGGAAATTTTGTTCTTATGCTTATTGGTTAAGGTTGAAGGAATAATCTTCAGTCGAGATGGTGTTGTCTAGCTTATGTGGATTAGGGTGACATGGGATCACCCATGTGTATGTGTAGGGTGAGTTTATGCAGTGTTTTGATGGCATTAAAATGACTCTTCGCACATTCGAGGACGAACGTTTGTTTAAGAGGGGGAGAATGTAACGACCCGACTGGTCATTTTGAGCATTGGCGTTCCGTTCAGTAGTTTGAGGTCTTAAGTAGCTTTATATTAGGTATTATGACTTGCGTGTTTAGTCGGATTCGGATTTTGATCGATTTAGGATTGATTTGGAAGAATGATTATCTTTTTAGAAGCTTTAAATTGGAAGAGATGACCAATTGCATATTTGATCTCGGATCGGAGCTTTGATAGTTTCATTAAGTCTTTATGGAAATTTTAAACTTAGGCGTATGTCCAAAATTGGATTCGGAGGTTCCTAGGTCGGTCTGGCACTTTTTGGCGAAAGTTGGCAATTTGAAGAATTAGAATTTTCCTTGGTTTGACTTTATGGCTTTCGGGTCTATATTTTGGTTTCGGGACTTGGAATAGGTCTATTTCGTCATTTGTAACTTGTCTGCAAATTTTGGTGTAATTCCAAGTTGGTTTGATAGGTTTCAGACACATGGTTGTGTTTGAGAAGTTCTTGAGTTGTATTGTAATTTTCATGTGTTTTGGTGTCCGATTCGTTCCGGATGTTATTTTGATGTTTCGATCGTGCGAGCAAGTTTGTATGATATTTTTAGACTTGGGAGGATGTTTGGTATGGAGCCTTGAGGGCTCGGGTGAGTTTCAGATTGTTTTTTGTTAAAATTGAGTATGCTAGTTCTTGTGCCATCGCATTTGCAATGAGGAGGTCACAAATGCAACCATCGCATTTGCGGAGGAAGAGTCGCAATTGAGACTCAGGGCTGCTAGGGAAGGAACCTCGCATTTGCGAGGAAAGCATCACATTTGCAAAAGCTGGGTGTTCGCTTTGCGGACAGGTTGTCGATTTTGCGACGGGCAACTGGGGGAATAAGCTTCGCATTTGCGAAGTAATTTGTCGAAAATGTGACATTGGCAGTGTCAGTCAGAGGTCGCTTTTGCGAAGCACTGTTCGCTTTTGTGGAGGTCGCATTTGCGAACATCTGGTCGCAAATGCGACGTATGCGCCTGATTATAAGTTTGGTATTTCTGGACTTAATCTCCTTTTATCACTTTTTGAGCCCTAGACTCGGTAGGAGGCAATTTTGAGGAGGGATTTGCACATACAACCATTGGGTAAGTGATTTTGATCCATTTTGTTTATTACATAACATGATTGTTTATAAGATTTAACATCTAAATCATGATATTTGAAGAGAAAGTTTGGGGATTTTTGACTATATTTTGAAAAATAAAAATTTGAGATTTGAGAGTCGAATTAGATTTGGATTTTAAAACCAAACACATATTTCGACTTCTGGGGCTATGGATATTCAGGATCTACCGGTCGACTCGGGTTTTGATCGGGCAAGCCCGGGGTTGACTTTTGGGGAATTGTGTAAAGATCCTAAATTTATTTATTGAAATTGGTTTCTCTTGCATTATTTGATATTATTAAGTCGATTTTGGTTAGATTTGAGCAGAGTTGGGGTGAATTTTAGAGGAAAGGCATTTTTAGAGTATTGATTGAGGGCTTTTGAGGTAAGTATCTTTCCTAACTTTATGTGGGAAAAACTACCCCATAGGATTGGATCTAATTGCATTATTTGAATTATTTGGAAGATGCGTACATGAGGTGACGAGTGTGTGCACATGCTTATATGTGGAAATCGATTGGTTTATACTCTTAGGTTATTTATATACATTTAATTGATATTGTTATTACATGTTATATCTTTCATTGTTGACTTTATTCCTATATACAGTTAATTGAAGTTGTTAATACATGGATTATCTTTCAATGTTGAGTTTATTCTTATGCATTTATTTGAAGAGGTTATTACATGGAATATCTTTCATTGTTGAGTTTATGCTTCCGTTTCATTTTGTTGTCGTTAAGAATTTTGTATACAGTGTTGTTGAGTTATGGACTATGCCTTGTTGTGATATTGGTATTGTTGTTTGGCAATGTTGTGGCATATGGGCACGCGTGCGAGTTGATTATTGTGTAAATGATTTTGGCATATGTGGACTTGTGGAGTGGATTGTTGATGACGTTCTAATTTACTACTAAAAGGTAAATGGACATGGTCGCATGCAATATAATTTACCCAACTATGAGTCGGGGTCGAATCCAATAGAAAACAATATGTAGGCGATTAGGCGTGTAAGAGAATTATCACTTATTATGCTAAGCCAAACACTTAAAATATGATTGTGAAAATATTATAGCTAAATGCGGAAATATAAACTAACCTAGAAAGAAAATAAAATGATCAATGGCTACAAGCATGAATGGATTGGGAATTACACTCAAGTAACGATCCAATGTATTTCACGATTTTACAAATATGAGCGAGTTTATGTTAATTAGCCTCGGGTAATAATTCTATATTAGCTTCTTCCGAAGACTAACAAGACTTCCTAATTGAATTATCCCTAAAATAATTAAGAGATTAAGTACACTCGAATATGGCTACAAGTAGTTTAATCATATCCCTAGGTAGATTCTATAAAGTGAGGGTTAAAGCCTCAAGTTATTGTTAATTAATCTTTCCCAACCCCAAATTATCTTTCCCAAAACTAATTTGAAGTTAATGGGCGAGTCCTAGGGTTAGATAATCCCTTTGGAAACAATAAAGAACGAGAATAATTAAAGAAACAATAACTCACTTCAATATAACTAAGAATTGTTCAATACATAAGCACAACAAGATATGTAATCCACACTTTAAACATGAATATTTCCATAAACAGGATTCAAGTGTTGGAAAAAATACTACACACTTAAATAGACAATACAAATCAAGGAAATGAAGAAATGAACATAAATGGGTAAGAAATTATCATCCAAAAGCTTCAAATCTTCAAGACCCAAGTGTGTGTGCAAGAACCCTAGCTCCAAAACTTGTCTTCTCTAGTCAAGAGACTGAAAAATAAGCCAAAGATCTTTTTCCAATAAGCTAGGTCGTGTATTAAAGAGTATGTGGCCAAAAAGTGTGAAATTACAGAAGTACCCAAAACTGAAGCGCGATCTTCGCATTTGCGAACAATGATATTCCTGTTGACCATCGCATTTGCGATAAAGACTTTGCATTTACGAAGTTTGACTGTCTGGTTTGACTTCGCATTTGCGAAGTCCTTTATCGCATTTGCGAAGATTGCTTGCCTGGGTGGACTTCGCATTTGCGAAGCCCTTTTTCGCATTTGCGAGGACTGCATGCCTGGGTTGACTTCACATTTGCGAAGCCCTATTTCGCATTTGCGATCAATGCTTTCTTCGCATTTCCCACATCTGTGTCCCAAAACTGAAGCGTGATCTTCGCATTTGTGCAGCAATGTTTGCATTTGCGAACAATGATATTCATGTTGACCATCGCATTTGCAATAAAGACTTTGCATTTGCGAAGTTTGACTGTCTGGTTTGACTTCGCATTTGCGAAGTCCTTTATCACATTGCGAAGACTGCTTGCCTGGGTGGACTTCGCATTTGCGAAGCCCGTTTTTGCATTTGCGAGGACTACTTGCCTGGGTTCACTTCTCATTTGCGAAGCCCTATTTCGCATTTGCGATCACTGCTTTCTTTGCATTTCCCACATCTGTGTCCCAAAACTGAAGCGCGATCTTCGCATTTGTGCAGCAATGTTCGCATTTGCGAATAATGATATTCATGTTGACCATCACATTTGCGATAAAGACTTTGCATTTGTAAAGTTTGACTGTCTGGTTTGACTTCGCATTTGTGAAGTCCTTTATCGTATTTGCGAAGACTGCTTGCCTGGGTGGACTTCACATTTGCGAAGCCCTTTTTTGCATTTGCGAGGACTGCTTGCATGGGTTGACTTCTCATTTGCGAAGCCCTATTTCGCATTTGCGATCACTGCTTTCTTCGCATTTCCCACATCTGTGTCGCAATTGCGACATCTAAGGCCATTTTCCAGATTTTCTTCTTTTCAACTTCTTTTTGACTCTTTTTATTTTTACTTTGTTTCTTCATGATCACTTCTAAATCACATAGAACATATAAAATAGAAGTAAATGACATTACACACATGAAAAATGACATTACACACATGATGTTATCACTCAAACATAGCAAAAATCTAATCTTAAAGACAAGATAAGTTGGTAAAGTACCAACTTATCATTGTCGTGGTGTTTGCACGAGGTTCTACCGTGTTATTGTTATTGTTGATAATGCACATGCAACGAGACAAGCCGCGCGATATATATATATATATATATATATGTGTGTGTGTGTGTGTGTGTGTGTGTGTATGTATGGGGTTTGCGTATGTTATGAGTTAAGGTGGGATAATTGCCGATGCACGTGTGGCTAGATAAGGCAGACATTTACTTTATGGTTGCACATGCAGAGAGACAATGGGGGCTATGTGGGGATGATATATGATGGCATGGGGGCGTATTATTGATGATATTCGTGTGGTGGTGTGAAATCCTGATAACAAAACGGTAGGGGTCCAATAACTACTAAAGAAAAACAAGAAAGTGAAGAAACGTGCAGAAGCTAAAAAGAAAGTAGAGAAACGAAAAAGAAGACATAATTAAAGATAGATTGCGTTTCTTGAATCCAAGAAGTCTATTCTTGAAGTTGAATCCTAACAACAACAATTAGCTAACGAAGAACTAATCGCCTTTGATAGAGAATTAAAAATAATAGATAGATTGTGAAACCCGACCCTTTAGAATAACAAGAACAACAATAAGCCTAAACCTATCACCTTTCTTGAATACCTAGAAGTTATCTAAGATTTCGAAGAATTAATCTTACAACCTTAAGTTGAGTCTTGAAGGTTGAAGAATAAATTCAAGAGTAGCCACACACAAGAGTGCAAGAAAAATCTCACAATTTTTACTGATATTGTCTATAATAATCTAAGTCTAAAAACAAAGAAGACACCCCTTATATGGGTAGGAGGGGTCACAAAATTAAGGCTAAAATAACAAGTAAATAAAGTCCTAAACTAATTTGGACAACAAGTCCAACTACCTTAGGAAAAGGAAAATACTAGGAAGCAAAACCCAAGTCATTCTTGGAAATTTATAAGGCCCCGTTAAAAAACAGTTCTTATGATTTAAGATTTTAAAGTGAGCCAATGGTATTCGGGAATAAAGTATTCGAGTATTAAAGGAAACCCATGGGATATAACCACATCATTTTGAAATACAAATATGTGTTTAAGGTGTGTTGGAACATACTAAGGAGTTTTGTGAATGACAAGAACTTGTGTGGAACAAGTTGGATACATTAAGTAGAAAGGATGTTTCAATTAGCACAAGACCCGACTTCAAACAAACAGAACTCCCACAATATAAAGTGTTAGGTGGTGATATACATATCAAATTAACGACCTCTGAGTGTAGTTTTCAAAGCATCAAATCGTTTGTCATTTGGATATTTCTACAGAACGTTATGGCCATTGTACCGGACCTATGCCATATGCGTGCCCAGATGCGCGGCTGCGCATATTGGAGGGTATTCTGCCTTGTGTGCGCAGCCAGATGCGCGACCGCGCACGTAGGAGCCCTATAAATACCCCCAAGGCCGGGTAGAGAGAGGGGCTAAGTCATTTCTTTGAGGTAGGGCTTGCAAATCAAGGAGAATCCATCCAACACTTCCCTTCCATGAACCAAGGTAATGGTTTTGGAGAAATTTTAAGTTGATTACAACCCATAAACACTTATATTAACTAGGATTAATCTTGAAGATCCATAGATTTCCATTCAAATCCCCAAATTTGTCAAGAACACTACAAGTTGGGATTTTCAAGAGTCTCCCTACAAGAGGTATGTCCACCATCTCTAACTAATCTATGGTGATTAATTATGTATGAAATATGTGTTATGACTTAAGGGATGGTGGTTGGAAGCCACAAATGCCTTAACCTAGGTTGTGTTGTTATTGTAGAGATTGTAAAATGAATTAATTGATAACATTTATGTGTTGGGAGTGAAGTGTTGGACATGCATGTACTAATGGAAGTTGTGAGGTGAATCATTGGTGTGGAAGGTGGTTGTTACATTAAGAAATTCCATGGGATGAGGTTGTAGAAAGATATGCACACTAGATGTTTGATAAAAAGTCTAAATGACAAAGTATAGGAATCTTGCTAATATTGGTGCAATTGTGTTGCATTGTAGTAGATTGAACTTGTTTAGTATGGTGAAATGTCGTAGTATTATTAAGGGGAGAATTCCAGGTATGTTGGCTAAACTCCTTATTTTGAATTGAACCCCACAATGGCCTTGTAAGTCCCGTGTTGCTCATTACAAATTGATTATTCCCAATAAGCCTTGTGTCAAGAGATATATGCATTCAATTTGTAGTCCAAATGTACTTGTTATGTTGAGGTACTATTTGAGAAGGTGATTAAGCATGGGTTGTGCGTTAATATGTTATGATTTGGAAACGTGATTCTAATGAAAACTAGCATGTCGAATTGTGTAAGAAATCACATCTGCCTAAGACCCTTAATTTGGTTAGTTGCTCAAATGTGTATTTAAAGTCTTGAGTAGAAATGCTTTGTTGTTGATAATCTATAAGGATGCTTGAAAGTGAGAGAAATGGGTTGGAGATATAAAGTGTGGCCAACGTGCCAAGAATGAAAGTTATACTTGTGGCCACTGGTGCCAAGGAAATGAAATGGTATGAGAAAGTTTATGACATAGGCCTTGATTCAACTGTCCCAAATTGTCTTCGAAAATAGATGTGCCTAAAAGCTTATGTGCTCAGGTCATGCCCAAATGTGGTTGTCTTAATTAATGCTATGCTTTGTAAGTATTTCCAAAGTGTTTTGAGCTCCTATATGTTCATGAGTTGAAATTGTATATTGCCCTTTTTGGGAAAAAATATTTCAAGAATGAATGATGTGTTAAAGATTTTCTATTGTGACTTAATTATGTTATACCCTCCTCTTGGGAATAAAACCTTGTATGAAACCAATGTAATCAAAGACTTAATTTTCATATGATGAAACCTTAGGAACCTACTCTCGCTAAGGCCAAATATGACAAACGGTTGATTGGAAAAGAACCCCTTGTAAAAACTATTATAGTTTTGGGAATCCATAGTTGTGGTATTGTGATTACACCTCTACCCTCATATATTCGGGTGAGGCAGAAGATGTAACGACCCAGCTAGTCGTTTCGAGCGTTATAGCCATGTTTCCCCATTTCTGCTTATTATGTGTTGTTCAACTGTGTTGAGTTGTATCGAGTTGGTAGGTTTGGGTCCGGAGTAGTTTTGGAGTGAAATGAACACTTAGTCTCTTAGTTCGAAAGCTAAGCTAGAAAAGTCAACCGGATATTGACCTATGTGTAAACGATCTTGGATTTGAATTTTTATGATTCCGTTAGCTCCGTTAGGTGATTTTGGACTTAGGAGTGCGTCCGAAATGTGATTTGGAGGTCCGTGGTAGAATTAGGCTTGAATTGGCGAAAGTTGGAAATTTGGTGATTTCGGTCGGTAGTGGAAAATTTGATATCGGGGTTGGAATGGAATTCCGGAAGTTGGAGTAGGTTCGTAGTGTCATTTGTGACGTGTGTGCAAAATTTGAAGTCATTCGGACATGGTTTGATAGGTTTCGGCATCGTTGGCAAAGTTTTGAAGTTTAGAAGTTCTTAGGCTTGAATCTGAGGTTGAATTGGTGTTTTGGTGTTGTTTTGGGCATTCCGAAGGTTCAACTAAGTTTGGGTAGTGATATATGACTTGTGGGAAATATTGGTTGAGGTCCCGAGGGGCTCGGGATGATTTCGAATGGTTAACGAGAAGTTTGGAAGTTGGAAATTTCATAAGACTAAAGTTTCAAGTGAGTTCGCATAAGACCTAAATTCAAATGAGCATAAATCTAATTCCACGAAATGTTATGTGGTGTATTACCTATAAAACGAACGGTCTATGTGTCTAGTTTCCAACTCTTCAAACCGTTCGTCATTTGGACATTCTTACAAGACGTTATGACCAAATTACCAAAGTCTCGAAAATGCGATTCTGCGACTAATTCTGCGGTTGCAGAACCATTATGCGATCGCAGAAGTAGTTATGCGACCGCAAAATGGTCGCAAACCTGTCCAGTGAAGCCCATTTCTGGGCATCGACTTTGCGGTGCATTTTGCGACCCGCATACCCATTCTGCGGTCCATTATGCGACCGCAGACCTGCTTTCGGAGGGTTAATTTTTCTGTTTTCATAACCCGAACTCATTTTGATAAATAGGCTTTGGGAATTATTTTGGAGCAAAAATCTGACATTATTTAGAGAGAAGGGAGAGTGTTCTAGAGAGAGGAAGAAGCTCAAGTGCTTTGTTCATCAAGATCTTGTTCAAGCTTTGAAAGCCAACAAGGAAACATCAGAAGATCTTCACCCAAGAGGTAAGGTTCTAACCCCTAGTCTTCAATTTCGAGTTTGGGTAAAGATGGGTGATTAAGAGTATGATTCTTGGGTCTAATAGTATCATTTATACATATCAATAAGGTTTATTGAAAGATTGTTGAGTACAAATGGGTATAGATTGGGTTGAAAATAGTAGAAATCTTCAAGACTTTAATTGAAGATTTGAGGGTCGAGTTGATGTCGGAATTTGATAAATTTTATATGGTTAGACTAGGGAGAGGACGAAAATTATTATTCTGCCATTTTTGACTGGTTTTGAGACATGGGCTCGGGGGTTGGGTTTTGGCCGATTTCGGAATTTTGGCCTATTTATGTAGTTTTTCCGTTGGAATTCGATTCTTTAGCCTATGTTGATAGTATTATGGATGGATTCAGAGCTTTTGGAGACCGAGTCCAGAGACGAGGGCATCCCGGAGTAGGAATTTTACGATGTTAAGGTAAGTAACAGTTTTAACTCTGGCTTTGAGGGTATAAACCGGTATATTTGACATCACGTGATTGTTTGGAAGTGATACCCCCGCTAGGTGACGAGCGTGTGGGTGTGCACCGTGAGGGATTTAGACTTGGTCCGTCCCATGAGGCTGTGAGGCCTAATGGATATTATCTGTGGTTATGTGTTTATTTGTTATTGAACTTGTTTGCCTTCATGTTAGAGATCATGCTTAGGCTTTATTCATGCTCACATTATTTGTAATCAGTCATAGAAATTATTGTACATGTTTACCTCAGTCTCTATTAATTGCTAATATGTGGTGATACTTGATGTGGGTTGTGTTCCCTTATTGTTGATGATGGTGAGGATAGTGAGGTACATGATTGAGTGAGGCTGAGGGCCTGGTTGTGAGGATATTAATACCATAGTACATGCATTGTTCGCGTAGCACGTGAGTTGACCATGCGGGTCCAAGTATTGATACCATAGCGCGTGAGTTGTCCGCGTAGCACGTGAGTTGACCGTGCAGATCCAGGTATTGATATTGATTGAGTGAGGCCGAGGGCCTGGTTGTGAGAATATTAATACCATAGCGCGTGAGTTGTCCACGTAGCACGTGAGTTGACCATGCGGGTCCAGGTATTGATACCATAGCATGTGAGTTGTCTGCATAGCACGTGAGTTGACCGTGTGGATCCAGGTATTGATATGATGGAACGTGAGTTGTCCGTGCTTAGCGCTTGGGCTTTGGGAGCCCCTCCAGAGTCTGTACACACCCCCAGTGAGCGTAGAGTGTTGTGTGTTTAGAGTGTTGAGTGCGAGTGATGAGTGATGGAGTGGCACTGTTGTGAGGTTGTATTTATTTATGTTGTTGCTGCATTTATCTGTTAAACTTCTTTGTGGCATTTACTGAGTTATGGAATTTACCTGTTTATGTTTAAATTGTGAAAATACATAATTGGACTGTTTTACTTAGCTCGTCACTATTGCTCAGTTCCTTAGTTATTTCTGTTACTTGCTGAGGTGGTTGTACTCATGCTACACCCTGCACTTTGTGTGTAGATTCAGGTGAGTTAGAGCGTGGTGATCGTTGAGTTCAAGCCAGCTAATCTGTGGAGATTGCAAGGTAGCTGCTAGCGTCCATAGGACCTTGTTACTCCTTTTATCATTTCTTCTTTTGGATTGTATTGACAGTTAGACAATTTCATTTCTTAGTTCATAGATTTAGACGCTCATGACTTAGTGGCACCCCGATGTTTGGGGCTCGTTTCCATATTTCTAAAATTATATTTAGAGTTGATTTAGTTTATGAGAAATTCAAATGTTGAAATATTTTATTAAATTCTTATAATTGGTTTAGTAGAAATATTTTGGGAAGTAGGCTTGCCTTGAAACACGATAGGCGCCATCACGACCATGGTTAGATTTTGGGTCGTGATAGGGCCGCTTTGTGTAGGGATTCTGGTATTGTGATACACCTCCACTGGCATATATTGGGGTGAGGCGGCAGGGCCGCTTTGTGTAGAGATTGTGGTATTGTGATACACCTCCACCCGTATATATTGGGGTGATGCGGCAGGGCCGCTATGTGTAGAGATTGTGGTATTGTGATACACCTCCACCAGCATATGTTGGGGTGAGGCGGCAGGGCCGCTTTGTGTAGGGATTGTGGTATTGTGAAAGACCTCCACCCGCATGCATTGGGGTGAGGCGGAAGGGCCGCTTTGTGTAGTGTTGAGTGTATCGTGAGTGCACCTCCAGCCACATACATTGAGGTGAGGCGGCAGGGCCTCTTTGTGTGAAGGTAGTTGTAGAGGATCCCCGACTTAAGAATTTATAAATGTTATTGAAAGATTTTAATAAATTTGGTGTGGCTTTAACATCTAACTAAGCCTTTTATTGTTACGATGATTCATCATATTCGTGTTGTATTTCTAAGTTCTTGAATAGGTGTTTTGGTTTTCATACTAGTACTATTCCATATGTACTAACGTCCTTTTTCGCCGGGGGAGCTGCATCTTCAATGGATGCAGGTGGTTTATCAGTGGGCGGTTTTGATCCTCGTTAGCAGTTACTCTCAATTCAGCAGATTTTAGTGAGCCATACTCTGTTCCAGGCTTCATGTCATTTGCCGTTATACTTTATATTTTGAGGTATAGCCGGGCCTTGTCGCCGACACTTCCATACTACTCTTCGATTGTACTTAGAGGCTCTGTAAATATAGTGTGGGTTGTATGGTGGTGTTGGAAGAGTCAACTATATATGTTATATTTGTATCACACGTCCCATTTCAAAATATAATTTTCTATATATATTTTGGGAATTATGAAAGAAGTAACCGTTGGATATGGAATTGGAATTGTTCATGAAATCCTCTCATGTTTAATTGTTGATATATATATATATATATATATATATATTCTCTTTATTCATGGGTGAGTTGGGTAGAAGGTATTATACGGGCTTGCTTGACTGGGGTATCTTGGTTGAGCGTCGGTCGCACTCCCCAAGGTCGAGGCGTGACAATATTGGTATCAAAGCCTAAGGTTTTAAAGTGTCCTAGGATGTCTCGGAGCCGTGTCTAGTAGAGTCCTTCTTATTGGTGTATTGACATTTATAATGAGGAGGCTACTTGGACATTTAGGAATTTCACCCTTCTTTGATACTCCAGATCGTGCGATAGGAAGCTAATTTCCTCATCATGTCTCATTTTCTAGATGAGTAATCCACGGGTTCAAAGCAACAATGAGGGAATGACATTGGCATTGAATTTGGGGGAGATTGCACGAGAGTTCGTTGGAAGAATGTGTCGATCCGTGGAGGGATTGGAAGAACTTGTTGCTAAGGGAAGTGTCCTTGTTCCTATTAATGTCACCACGGCAAAAAATCATGTGGTGAGGGCACCTAAGAAACGAACGAGGGTTGTTGGTACCAATGAGCCAGATTGTTTGGTTTGTAAGAAGCGCCACTTGGGGAGATGTTGGATGACTCTTGAAATATTTTTTGGTTGTGGAAAGAAGGGGCACAAGAAGAACAAATTTCCTTGGTTGGGTACACCCATTCCGGTCTGCCCGATGTGCGGGAAGGAACATTTTGCGTCGTGTTATGAGTATGCTCAAGAGCGTGTTAGGGGTGGTAGGCTTGGGGAATTCCAAAGGCCCACACAGCAAACTGGTATAGAGATTGTTACTCCCATCATGAAGGCTTGGAGGAAGGATAAGGGGGATGCTTATGACGTATGCAAAAAGGGTAAATATCAAGTCAGTGAGGCGAGTCAGTTTAGTGGACCTCATCCCCATTGCGTGAAGTATAGCAGATGTCATTTGGGGGTATGTCACTATGGTGCCAATGTATGATACAGATGTGGAGTCGAGGGGCATCAGTTAAGGCACTACCCCGTCAATCTAAAGTTACCAAGTAAGTCACTCCTTAGTATATCATTCTGAACACCACATGTTTTTCCTTGTTGTATATGTACATCTATATTGAGAGCCTACATATATCTGGTCTTAACCAAAATGGTGAATCACAAAACATTGCATGTACCTACTTTTTGAACGAGACGCAGTATTCGTGAAGCCTCTTGATCACAATTCTCTTATTTACAACCTCTGATGGGATTGAGAAAGCCTAACACAAAAACAGAATTTAACAGAAATAACGACTAAGGTATTCAATTAAACTGGTAAACCATCATAGTACAACCAAAATGGTACAACAATCAAATAATTCCCAAAACCGGTAGAACTGAGTCATAAGCTCTACTGACATATACTAAGAATCTCTAATACAATACTGCTTGATATGAAAATAAATAATGGAGACGATAATAGCAGAAGGTGACTCTGAGGTGTGCGAGTGTCAAGCAGATATAACTTGAAGTCTCCAAAATATCTGGATCAATCACTAGCCTCCAGCACAAGCAAAAGTACCTGGACCTGCACAAAAATATGCAAAAGCGTAGCATGAGTACACCACAACGGTACCAAGTAAGTATCAAGCCTAACCTCAGTAGAGTATGACGAGGCCAGGTCATGACACCTACTAGACATAAAACCTGTGCATAATATTAACATAATCTAACAACGGAAACAAAGAAATAATGACAATAAAACAATACAACCATTAAGGATAACAATGGAATTTTAGCAATAAAAGTCAACGAAGAGTGAATATGATAAGAACAACAAATGATCAAATACAGTCAAAATACAAATAAAACGAATGAAGGAAAGACGATAACCGCTCAAATCAACAAGCATTTTCAACATATAATGTACAACAAGAATCACAACCGAGGTACCACACCTCATATTCGCATTTCACCAGTCATAATCATAATCTTCCTTATATCGTCGCGTGAGCCTTGCATAAATATTGTTTAAATTTTTTTTTCCCAAAATAGCTACGCGCGCTTTATCCCCCTTATCTCACCATAAGGTTTCAAGTAATTCCCTTACTTGCAACACGAGTATAAATCCCACCTTATCTAGACGCATGCGCATCAACCCCTATCCTTGTACCACCACATGTTTATCAATAACACAACACAACAATAAACGCGCACTGCATGTGCCCATATGCCACAACATTTCCAAAATCAACAATATCAATGTTACCAAAACATATAGCCCATGACTCAACCACAATATGTACAAGGATCTCAATAACAACAAAATGAATGACAAATAACTCAATAAGGAAAGGTATTCCAATAATCAACAACTCCAACCACAATGTGTTAATAAATTTTACAACCACAACTTCAACACACAATAATCAAGGTATTCCCATGAAATGGCAACATCCAATTCAAGTACATAACATAAGGTGAACGATGAAAGAGATAGCATGAAATAGCAACTGTGACTAAATGCATGAGAGTAACTGAAAAATGGAGAGAATAGCATATAACAACAACTGCAAGTAAATGCATAAAAGAGTAACCTTGACAATGGAAACTAGAACATGTAAATACAACTTCAATTAAGGCATGTAAAAATAAACTTGATAATGAATGATAGAAAAAATAATAATATCCTCAATTAAATGCTTATAAGTAACTTAAGAGTCTAAACCGGTGAATTTTACACACATAAGCCCGTGTACACACTCGTCAACTCACGTACACATCTTCCACATAACTCAAATAGTACAACCAAACTCAATCCTAAGGGGTAGTTCACCCCACACAAAGTTAGGCAAGATACTTACCTCAACTAGGCCAAATCAATACCCAAAAATAGTATTTATCTTAAAATTCGCCTCTGCAGGGCTCAAATCTAACAAAGAATTACTTAATATCATCAAACGATGCGAGAGAAACCAATTACGATTAATAAAGCTAAGATCTTTATGGAATTCCCCCAAAGTCAACAAAAGTCAATCTTGGGCCCGCCAGGTTAAAACCCGAGTCTAAAGGTAGATCTTGACTACCCATAACACCACGAGACCATATATGTATTTTGTTTTCAAATCCGAGTCCAATTCAACTCTCAAATTTCAAATTTTTATTTTTCAAAACATAGACAAAATTTCCCAAAATTTATCTTAGATTCTCATAAATTTAATGTTAAATCTCATATATAATCATGTAATATAGTTAAAAATTGATACAAATCACTTACTCAATGGTTATATGTGAAAATCCTCTCATACCGAGTTTACGGTTCTAAAATGAGAGAAATGAGATAAAATCCCGTCTTCCCAGCCCTTTTGTTCAGGTGCAGATGTCATAATTGCGACAATGGGTTAGCAATTGTGAACCCTCGTAATTGAGAAAAAGGACTCGCAGTTGCGGCGACTGACAGCTTAAAGGGAAGGCACAAATGCGACGACAACTTCGCAATTGCAAAGTATGCTCCCCTCGCAAATGCGACAAATTAGTTTCAATTGCGAACCTAACCAGCCTTGGTACTTCTTGGAAAATGTGATCAAGGTATCGTAAATGCGACACCTGAGACCCTCCTGCTACGATCGCAATTGCAATGCTGGTGCTGGCAATTGCGACACCTGAGGCACCTGCACACCAGCAACTTGGAAATGACTCCACTACAATTCGAAACACGTCCGAAACTCACCCGAGCCCTCGAGGCTCCAAGCCAAACATTCACACATGTCTAGAAATATCATACAAACTTGCTCGCACGATTAAAACAGCAAAATAATATCTAGAACCACGAATCGGACATCAGAATGCATGAAATTCAAAAGAAAAGCCAAGAGCCTCTAGAATTGCAACCAAGCGTCCGAATCCGATCCAACCAACTCCAAATTACACCAAACCTTTCCAGACAAGTTCCAAATAGCAAAACGAACCTATTCCAAGTACAAAAACTAAAATCCGACCCCGATTGCCATAAAGTCAACATACAGTTAAATTTAGGGAAACTTCTAAACCTCAAATTGCTAACTTTCGGCAAAACAAGTCAAATCAAACTAGGGACCTACAAATTCATTTTTGAGCATACGCCCAAGTCAAAAAATCACGGCACGAGCCTATCGGAGCCATCAAAACATCGTTTTGGGGTCGTTTTTGCAAAACTCAAAAATTGGTCAACATTTCCAACATAGGCTTCTAAATCAAGAACCAAATGGTCAAATCAACCCAAAACCTTCCCGAAACAAAACTAACCATCCATGTAAGTCATAAAACCACAAATACACGTATAGGAAGCCTAAAAAGGGGAAACGTGACTCAAATTCAGAAAACAACCGATCGGGTCATTACATTCTCACCCTCTTAAAACAAATGTTTGTCCTCGAACATGCATAGAGACATACTTGAAGTGACAAAAAGATGGGGATAACGTCTCCGCGTGTCGCCTCTTCGACCTGTTGGCCCCTCCATTGAATCTTCACTAAATCAATGTTCTTTGACCTCAACTTCCGGACATGCTTGTCCAATATAGCCACCAGCTCTTCAACATAAGTCAAATCCTTGTCCAATTGGACTGAGTGAAATCTTATACATTTGATGGATCACCATGATACTTTCGGAGCATGGAAACAGGGAACACCGGGTGAACTGCAAATAATCTAGGTGGAAATGCAAGCTTGTAGGCCACCTCACCCACTCTCTCAAGGATTTAAAAAAGGCCAATATACATAGGGCTTAACTTGCCCTTCTTCCCGAACCTCATCACTCATGGGTGAAACTTTAAGAAAAGCCCTCTCACCCACCATAAATGATACATCACGAGCCCTTCAATCAGCATAACTTTTTTGCCTAGTCTGAGTTGTACGAAGCTGATCCTGAATCAACTTGACTTTCTCCAAGGCATCCCCAACCAGATCAGTGCCCAACAACCTAGCCTCTCCCGGCTCAAACCAACCAACTGGAGAATGACATTGCCTCCCATATAAAGCCTTATATGGAGCCATCTAAATATGCTATTGATAGCTAATTTTGTAGGCGAACTCAGCGAGCAGTAGGAACTGATCCCATGATCCCCCGAAATTCATAACATAAGAACTTAGCATATCCTCTAAGATTTGAATGGTGCGCTCGGACTGTCTGTCGTCCGTCAAGGGATGAAATGCCATGCTCAGCTCCACTTGTGTGCCTAACTCAATTTGTACGACTCTCCAGAAGTGTGATATGAACTGCACGCCTCGATTAGAGATAATATACACCAGCACACCATGAAGACGAACAATCTCACGGATATAGATCTGAGCTAGCTGCTCTGAAGAGTAGGTAGTGACAAAATGAAATGTGCAGACTTGGTCAGTCTGTACATAATATCCCACACTGCGTCAAATTTCCTCAAGGCCCATGAGAGTCCACCAATGAAATCCATGGTGAACCCGATGATGAAGTCAAAACTAGAACATGAGTTGTGGTGAAGGCAGTCTTGAGCATCTGAAAGCTCTACTCACACTCATCAAATCACCTGAATGGGGCACCCTTCTGAGTCAATCTGGTCAAAAGCACTGCATTGGATGAAAAACCCTCCAAAAAATGACGATAATAACCAGCCAAGTAGAAAACTTTGGATCTCAGTAGCAAAAGATGGTCTGCGCCAACTCTGAACTGCCTCCACCTTCTCCGAATCCACCTTAATCCCCTCATTAGACACCACATGACCCAAAAATTGCAATGAATCAAGCCAAAACTCACACTTAGAGAATTTTGCATATAACTTCTTCTCCCTCAACGTCTGGAGCATCGTCCTCAAGTGCTACTCATGATCCTCTCAGCCGCGAGAAAACACCTATATGTTGTGAATGAACACGATGACGAAAAAATCAAGATATGACTGGAATACACTATTCATCAGGTGCATGAATGCTGCTGGGCATTGGTCAGCCCAAATGACATCACCAAGAACTCATAGTAACCATAGCGAGTCCGGAAAGCAGTTTCAGAATGTATGAATCCAAAATCTTCAGCTGATGATATCCCGACCTCAAATCAATCTTCGAGAACACTCTATCACCCTGAAGCTAATCAAATAAATCATCAACGCGTGATAGTGGGTACTTGTTCTTGACTGTAACCTTGTTTAGCGGCCTATAACCAATATACATCCTTATAGAGCCGTCTTTCTTCTTCAAAAATAGAATTGGAGCATCCCAAGGCGAGACACTCGATCGAATGAAACCCTTATCAAGCAACTCCTGAAGCTATTCCTTTAATTCCTTTAACTCCATTGTGCCATACGATATGGTGGAATAGAAATGGGCTGACTGCCCGACACCAGGTCAATACCAAATCGATATCTCTATTGAGCGACGTGCCCAGTAGGTCTACTGGAAATACATCTGGGAAATCTCTTACAACTGGAACAGACTCTATGGTAGGAGTATCAACACTAACATCCCTCACAAAGGCTAGATATCTTCACACCCCTTCCCAACCATTCAATGTGCCTTTAGAAAGAACACTACCCTGCTAGGAATATAATCCAATGTACCTATCCACTTTAATCGCGACAACTCTGGCATAGATAATGTCAGGGTATTCGCGTGACAATCCAAAGTAGCGTGATAGGGCGACAACCAATCCATGCCCAATATCACGTCAAAGTCTACCATACTGAGTAGCAATATATCAACTTTGGTCTCTTAACTACCGATAGTGACTAAACACGACTTATAAACTTTGTCTACAATAATAGAATCTCCCACAAGCATGGACACATATATGAGCACGCAAAGAATCATGAGATATATCCAAATATGAGTCAAAGTAAGATGACACATACGAATAAGTGGACCCAGATCAAATAAAATAGATGTATCCCTATGACAGACCTGAATAATACGTGTTATGACAACATCCGATGCAACAGCCTGAACTCTACCCCTAGTTGGTACTGCAGGTGGAGCCGCAACTGGAGCAACAACCATGGCTTGTGAACCCTATGGACCTTGTGGAATCCATGGAACCTATGGAGTCTGTAGAAGTGTACCCCTCCAAAGTGTGGGATAGTCCATCATAATATGCCTGGTATCACCACACTCGAAATAACCTCTCGGTGGACGTGGTTGCTAAAACTGAATCTTACTCGGTCAGCTAGACTAACCGTTGAAGGCACCCCATGCAGGAGGTGCACTGGAAAGTGGCTGTACATAATGGGCCACCTGAGACGTCGGTATAACTGGGGCATTGTGAGTAGCTGGAAGTGCCGAATGAACTAGTCGACTCACATATCCTCTGCCATGATGAGCTAAAACTGGAGCGCAGGCACCATTATACCCTCTAATATGTCGAGGCCTCTTGGACTCCCTATCCTCAGTTTCATGGCCCCGCATACACTCCATCCTCCGAGCAATCTCTACAACCTTCTAAAATAGAGTATCCATCTCCAAATCCAGAGCCATGCTGGTTCTAAGACCATAACTGTGCCCCTCGATAAACCTGCGAACTAGCTCTCTAACTATAGAAACCAAAGCCGGTGCATGACGGGACAACTAACTGAACCTGATGGCATACTCCGACACCGTCATAGTCCCCTGACAAAACTACTGAAATTCTATGCACCACACATCCCGGAGGGTCTGGGGAATAAATTTCCCTCAAAAACATATTTGAAAACTGAGCCCAAGTGAGTTGGGCTGCATCGGCTGGCCTACCCTCCTCATAAGCCTTCTAAAACTGCCACAACTCTGTTAACCTCCATAATACCCATGGTGCGGAGAATACAGTGACACTTGTATAAAAAACCACGCACATCCTCATTAATTGCGCCACTAAAAGTAGGAGGGTCATACTTCTTGAACCACTCAAGTCTCCTTTTCTCCTCCTCAGATACCTCTGGCCTGACGTCAAGCTAAACTGGAACAACAGGTTGTGTGGGCATAGCTCCCGGAACTTGATCAACATGGACCCGTTGCTCTGGAGTATGGGCCGCGGTTGTCTGAGTTCCTCCCCAAGCTTGAGACGTAGCTGGTGCAATGGAAATCAGTCCCACCTGAGCTAAAGTACCAAACATGCTCAAGAAGTATGCTAGGGTCTCCTGGAGTCCAGGGGTAGCAACATGTGCCTCGGGTGCCTGTCTCCCAACCGGAGCTATCGGTGGCTCCTCAGTTGTTGCTGGAGCAGGTGCTCTAGCTACAGCACGTGCCCCTCCTCATCCTCTACCTCGGTCCCGGCGTCTGGCGGGTCTAGCATGAGGCGTGGGTGTCTGATCATCAGATCCAGCAATGCGTGTCCTCACCATATGTGAGAGAATAGAAAGACAAAGGCCCAGATTTTGAAATCAACAAATCCACACGATAAGGAATCAAAGAAGGTGAATTTGTCTAACAGTTCTATAGCCTCTCGAAGATAAGTATAGACGTCTTCGTACCGATCTGCAAGACTCTACTAAATTTGCTTATGACTCATAACACCTATGAACCTAGAGCCCTAATACCAACTTGGTACAACCACAAAATACCACCTTAGGTTGTCGTGATGGCACTTGGTCTCTAAGACTAGGTAAGCCTAACACACAAAGAGAATTTAACCGAAATAATGACTAAGGTATTAAATTAAACTTGTAAACCATCATATACAACAAAAATGGTAGAATAGTCAAATAATTCCCAAAACCGGTGGAACTGAGTCATAAGCTCTATTGACATATACTAAGAACCTCTAATGCAATAGTGCTTGATGTAAAATAAATAGTAGAGACAATAATAGCAGAAGTATTTGAAATATCTGGGTCAATCACTGTCGTCCGCCACAAGCAGAAGTACTTGGATCTGCACAAAAATATGCAAAAGCGTAGCATGAGTATACCACAACGGTACCTAGTAAGCATCAAGCCTACTCTCGGTAGAGTAGTGACAAGGCCAGGTCATGACACCTACTAGACATAAAACTTGTGCAGAATATTAACATAATCTAATAACGGAGACAGGGAATAAATGACAATAAAACAATACAATTATTAAGGTTAACAACGGAATTTAAGGCAATAAAGGTCAACAAAAAGTGAACATATGATAAGAACAACAAGTGATAAAATACTGTCAAAATACAAGTAAAACGAATGAAGGAAAGACAATAATCGTTCAGATCACCAAGTCTTTTCAACATAGAATGTACAACAAGAATCACAACCGAGGTACCACACTTCATATTCACATTTCACAAGCCATAATCACAATTTTCCTTATATCGCGCGTGAGCCTTGCATAATATATATTTTTTAAAAACTATTTTTTCCGCAATAGCTACACGCGATTTAGCTCCCTTATCTCATGTGATTCCCTTACTAGCAATACGAATATAAATTCCACCTTATCTCGCCGCACCCGCATCAACCCCTATCTTTATACCGCCGCATGCGCATCAATATCACAACACAATAATCAACTTGCACCAAACGGGCCCATATGCCACAACATTACCAAAATCAACAATACCAATGTTACCACAAAACATTGCCCCTGGCTGAACCACAATATGTACAAGGATCACAATAACAACAAAATAAATGAGAAATAACTCAACAAGGAAAGGTATTCCAATAATCAACAACTCAAACCACAATGTGTTAATAACTTTTACAACTACAACTTCAATAACTCAACAATGAAGGTATTCCCATGAAATGGCAACTTCCAATTCAAGTACATAACATAAGCTTAACAATGAAAGAGATAGCGTGAAATAGTAAATAAAACTAAATGCATGAGAATAACTCAAAAATGGAGAGAATAGCATGTAACAAGAATTGCAAGTAAATGCATATAAGAGTAACTTTGACAATGGAAACTAAAAGATAAAAATACAACTTAAGTTAAGGCATGTAAGAATAAATTTGACAATGAAAGATAGAACAAATAATAATAATAACTTCAATTAAGTGCTTATAAGTAACCAAAGAGTCTAAACCTGTCAATTTTACACACATAAGCCCATGTACACACTCGTCACCTCACATACACGTCTTCTACATAACTCAAATAGTAAAATAAAACCAAATCCTAAGGGGTAGTTCCCCAACACAAAGTTAGGAAATATACTAACCACGATTAGGCCAAATCAATACTTAAAAATAGCCTTTTCCTTAAAATTAGCCTCCCCGTGGCTAAAATCTAACCAAAAATGACTTAATATCATCAAACAATGCAAGAGAAACCAATTACGATTAATAAAGCTATGATCTTTATATAATTTTTCAAAAGTCAACAAAAGTCAACCCTGGGCTCGTCTGGTCAAAACCTAAGTCCAAGGATAGATCTTGACTACCAATAACCCCATGAGTCCATATATGTGTTTTGTTTTCAAATCCGAGTCCAATTCGACTCTCAAATCCCAAATTTTCAGTTTTCAACACATTGACAAAATTTCCCAAAATTTCTCTTAGATTATTATGAATTTGATGTTAAATATCATATATATCATGTAACATAGTTGAAAATCGATCAAAATCACTTACCCAAGGGTTGTATGTGAAAATCCCCTCTCCAAATCCCCTCGTACCGAGTCTAGGTTTCTAAAATAAAAGAAGTGAGATCAAATCCTGTCTTCCCAACCCTTTTGTTCAAGTGCAGATGTCGCAATCGCGATATTAGATTTGCAATCGTGAACCCTCGCAATTGCCACGCCTGACAGCCTAAAGGGAAGTCGCAAATGCGACACCGACTTTGCAATTTCAGAGTTTGCTTCCCTCGCAAATGCAATAAATTAGTCGCAATTCCTAACCTACCTAGCCTTGTTACTTCTTCACAAATGCGATTAAGGTATCTCAAATGCGACACCTGAGACTCCCCTACTATGATCAGAATTGCGATGCTCGTGCTCGCAATTGCGACACCTGAGGCACCAACACACTAGCAACCGAGAAATGACTCCAAAACAATCTGGAACACGTCAGAAACTCACCCGAGCCCTCAAGGCTCCAAACAAAACATCCACACTAATCTAAAAATATCATACGAACTCGCTCGCGCGATCAAAATACCAAAATAACATCTAGAATCACGAATCGGACATTAAAAGGAAAGAAATTTCTAAGAAAACTCAAAAAGCTCTAGAATTGTAGCCAAGCGTCCGAATACTATCCAACCAACTTCAATTTACACCAATTTGTTTTTAGACAAGTTCCAAATAGCAAAACGGACCTACCAATGTCCCAAAACAAAATTCCGACCCCGATAGCCATAAATTCAACTTATGGTCAAACTTAAGGAAATTTCTAAACCTCATATTGCCAGCTTTCGGCAAACCAAGTCAAATCAACCTAAGGACCTCCGAATTAATTTTCGTGAAAACGCCCAAGTCCAAATATTACGATACGAACCTATCGGGGCCATCAAAATATTGTTCTGGGTCATTTTCACAAAAGTCAAACTTCGGTCAATATTTTCAACTTAGGCTTCTAAACCAAGAATCAAAGGGTCCAAATCAATCCAAAATATTCTCAGAACAAAACTAACCATCCCTGCAAGTCAATAAACCACAAATACACATAGAGGAAGTCTCAAAAGGGGAATGTAACAACCCAACCGATCGTATTGAGCATTTGCACTCTATTCAGTTGTTTGAAGTCTTGAGTAGCTTCATAAGATGTATTATGGCTTATGTGAATCATCGATTTTGGTTTACGGGTGATTCGGGATTAGTTTAGAAGAATGATTCTCAACTAGGAAGCTTTAAGTTAGAAGAGTTGACCAAGTTTGACTTCTGTCTATTTGACCTCGGATCGGAGTTTTGATGGTTCCTTTAGGTTCAGACGGTGACTTGGGCATACGAATTGTCAAAGGTTGGCAATTTAAAGGTTTGGAGTATTCATAAGTTTTTCTAGGAGTTGACTTTGATGATATTGGGTTCAAAGTGTGGTTTCAGGAGTTGGAATAGGTTCGTTATGTTATTTGGAACTTTTTAGCAAAATTTGAGGACATTCCCAGTTGATTTGATATGGTTCGGCACTAGTTTTGGAAGTTGAAAGTTCAGAAGTTCATTAAGTTTGATTTGAGGTGTGATTCATGATTTTGAAGTTGTTATGTATGATTTGAGGCCTCGAGTAGGTCCGTGTTATGTTTTAGGACTTGTTGGTATGTTGAACGGGGTCCCGAGGGGCTCGAGTGAGTTTCGAACGGGTTTCTAACCATTTTGGGTGATATTTAGATTGCTAGTTTCTGCTGTTTTCTGATGTTTCAGTTGTTCTTCACGATCGCGAATATATAGCCGCGATCGCATAGGCCAAACCGAGAGCTGGGTGACTTTCCTCTTCGCGTTCGCGACCTCATGATTGTGTTCACATAGGTTATTAGGGATCGAGCATCACATTCGCACAAGTGGCTATGCGTTCGCGTAGTGTAGAGCTAGGTTGTGCAGGTCTTCATCGTATTTTCTCCACGTTCGCGCTTGAGCGTTTGTGTTCATGTTGGTCTGTGCAGTTGTGGTTCATGATCGTGATCCTATGACTGCATTCGGTTAGGGATTCTTCGAGGCTGAGTAGGTTTTGTGCTTCGCGATCGCGAATCTGGTCCCGCAATCGCGAAGGGTATCCTTGTAGCAATTTTATAAATACTCTATTTTGGACCTTTGAGTTATTTTATCACATTTTGAGTATGGGAGCTCGAATTTAGAGAACTTTGGAGAGGATTTTCGCCACATGGATTGGGGTAAGTGTATTCTATTCTGTTTTGATTATATTCCATGATTTCATCTTTGATTTTGGCATTTGATTAATGATTTCGAAAGAGAAATTGGGGATTTTTGTCTAAACTTTCCTAAAAGTGAATAATTGGGTTTAGAACATTGATTCGGAGTCGGATTTGAGTGAAAATTATTATGGTTTGACTCGTAATTGAATGGGTTATCGGAATTTATGAGTTTTATCGGGTTTCGAGGTACGGGTCTGGGTTGACGTTTTGGTTGACTTTGAGTATTTGATTAAAGATTCGACCTTTATCATTTGGGTTTATTTTCTTTGGAATTATTTGATGATTTTGAGTTGCTTTTGGCTAGTTTCGAGTCGTTCAAAGATCGATTCGCATGGGATGGCATTTCTAGAGTATTGTTTGGCTTGCTCGGCATTTGATTTGGCTTGCTTGAGGTAAGTATCTTACCTAAACTTGGTTGAGGCACTAGTTGCCTGAGTTATTTGTGATAGCTACGTGCTATGGGTGCACTTATGTGTGGGGGGGTTGAGCCCATGTGCGAGCACCTGGGTATTTATCCATGCTCGGGATAGTGCTTAGGCTATGACATATCTTGAATTGATATTTAAGCTTTAAGCACTGATGTTTGTCATAGTTGTAACTCTGTTGTGAGCTATTTAATCCATGTTTTGAGGTTATATAGAGGCTAATCTCTTGATTGAACTTGATATTTACTATTTTCGTGATGAAATTGTTGTTTTGAGCTATGATAACATACTTTGCACATGCGTACACTTTAACATGTTATTTATTCCAGTCCAGGAGCATGAAATCTGATATTCATATATCATATACATGTGTTCTTGTATATTTGCTTCTGTGTGATATGATTTGGACTGGATTCCTGTGACCATGCCAGGCGAATTATGTTGTTATGCCTGTGACCCTGCCGGGCACATTGTATTGTTATGCATGTGACCAGGTCGGGTGGATTGTGTTATTATGTCTGTGACCATGCCAGGAGGATTGTGTTGTTATGCCTATGACCATGTCGGACGGATTCTGTTGTTATGCATGTGACCATGCCAAGCGGATTGTGTTGTTATCGTGTGACCACACCGGACGGATTGTTATATAGCATGTGACCATGCCAGGCAGATCCGTGATATTGAGCATGTGACCACACCAGGCAGATTATGATATTGAGCGTGTGATCGCACCAGACGGATTAGCATATTCAGCCTTTGACCACGCCAGGCTGATAACACGTTGAATTGGCCGTGCATGCGTGCAGATATGGATCCATCTCCCTAGGGTCACCCTCTCATGTGCCTTCTTGATGATGTACACTTGGATTGTGAGAAACCGACGGGCTTCTGGTTGATCTGAGCTCTGGGAGAGCTGGTTATTGATTTGGTTCTATTACTGAGATTCAGATATGGGCCTGAGAGTCGTGATGTGATTTCCATTTGGATCGGGTTATGTGCCACAACGAATTGATATTTGGTTGTTGCATTTCATCTTTACTTGCAAATTTCCTTGGTTGTTTATCTGATTTATTTGCATATCTTCCTTATATGCTTGATTGTTGACTAAGCAGAATACGTTAAGAGAGAGTGTGAGCACCAAGGTGGTTATATCTGTGATTTCTTGTTTTAATCATATTTCTGTTCTATACTTGTTGGAATTGTGAACTGTACATGTGATAGAGAGTATCATTTATAATTCTTGATTTTATTACCTCGCCGAGGTTAGTTATGATACTTATTAAGTACATAGGGTCGGTTGTACTCATACTACACTTATGTACCTTGCGTGCAGATTTGGAAGTTGATGCTGTTGCGTATGGCGGGAGTTGGCATAGAAGATGTACCTAACTTCCGGATATGGATACCACTTGTCCTTGGTAGTCTTATATTTTAAGTTCTGTTGATTTTTATTCCAAACAAATGTTGTATTTATTTCTTACCAGCTTTGTAAATCTAAGTCTTAGTGTCTCATGACTTGTACTACTTGTCCTTGGGTTATTATATAAAAGTTCAATTAATTCATCATTATTTTTTAGTAATCTCATTTGGATTGTGTTTTTTGTTAATTGGCTTACCTAGCAGGTTAGGTTAGGTTCCATCATGACTAGTTAGATTTTGGATTGTGACAAGTTGGTATCAGAGCTCTAGGTTCATACGTTCTACGAGTCATGAGCAAGTATCTAGGAGAGTCTTGCGGATCGGTATGATAACATCCATACCTATCTTCGACAGGCTATAGGGCATCTAGGATAAAGTTCCCATATTTCTTTCCCTATCGTGTGGCATTGATTCAGCTTGAAGCATACCTCTTTGAATTCCTTCCACTCACTCGTATGGTATATTGAGCACTTAGTATCGGTTGTGCATCAACGGATTGTGATTCCATGGATGAGGTGCGAGATGTGTTTCTATGTTTTGGTGATAGGCCAGTATGGAGGACTTGAGGCCAGGTTTAGACCGCAGCTTGGGCTCGGCAGTTTCAGTTGTGTAAGTATGTGCTTTTGGACTTATATGTTCGGTATTGTCCCGAGCAATAGGATTTATGGCTCAGTGAGTAGATGGATGGATATACGATTAGTATGATTTAACTGCAGGATGTGTTCAGATGGCCTGGATGTAATGAGAAGAGTTTGCTTAGGAGGTGAAAAGGACAATTGGGCACTTGATTTCTTTCTTGATGTGTTGTACGGTTGAGTTACAAGTGTGTTGGGGGATATTTCAGATGTATAATTGTGGTACGAAGTAGATTCTTATGTCTTTTTGACGAGTTTACTCAGGAGAATTTAGCGATTGCATAGTGGTTGTGACCATGAAAGGGCATACAAAAATGCCAGTTTGAGGTTAAGTAGTTAGGTTATCTCCTACGGGATGTTTTGAGGTTGTGTGATTCCTATTGTGTTATGTGAAGAACTTTCTTTCTATTCATGGGTATTTGTGTTGCAATTCGTGTTGGGGCTGCTTGAGGAATTTCGTTTGACTGTCATGAGGATGGGTATGCGTTTAGCGGGTGATTTGATGTATCTTATGATTAGGGCTACATGAGTTTAGAAAGAATTTAGTTAAATTATAGTGCGAGATCATGAAAAATATGGAGTAAGGGTATTGTGGGATATCAGATTTTGTGTTATATGGGTTTGAGCCAAGTGCGGAAGTCTGCTATCGACGATCTGATTGCATGGTTATGTGTTATACTAGTTTCGATCTAAGGCATATTTGTAGAAAGTTTATGACTTGAAGAGGTTGTTTTCGAGGATGACTCGAGTAAGGAAATTTCTGGATGCATGATGTATTACACTTTATGGATATATAAAAATCTTGGAATGATTTGGGTTATTATTCGTGATGGTTAAATGTGCTAAGAAGAGGGGGTCACTCGATTGCGTTAAAGGTGGGGCTACTTCTTTGACCATTGGTGTGCTAATGGGGAACAAGTTGTTCGGCTCGTTTGGGTGGTACATCGGATAGTAGAGTAGAGTGGATGACTCTCGAGAAGGTTCTAATGAGTTCATGATTCATATGTGGTAATTAAGGACTTCCCCGAATTTATGTATTGCTAAGGTCTGAAATTTATATTTGGTTGGTGCTGCAACATACAATATTTTGGCATAATTAGTAGTTCTACATTTCAGTATCAGAGAGGCTAAAGAAACAACTTCAGATTTGCAGAAGGTCTGTTCAGAGTGGGCATTTTAGTTGCGGTACTGTCGGGTGGTTAAGAGGGAATGTAGTGGCTTATGGGCTTTAGGACGACGAGGTTTCATGCTAAGTTCTCTTGTGGTGAGCTTTGGGTTGAGGATCGTGGTGTACTAGCAAAGAGAAGTGTTAACTTGAAGGAAATTCGGAAAGAACTCTAAAGAATAGTACAACTTGGTAGTAGATTGGATCAGCATGGTAGTATAAATGATCGGTTCTTTTGGTTCTTTTGATGTGGTGAGTTTCTACCAGTTTAGCGATCTGTTTGATTTGGTTGAGTTATAGAGATTCAATTCTGATGGCTTTGTTATGTGCAAATGGGTTTTGAAGAGTTCTCGATTATTTTTGTCACAACTTGAGATGGATATTTTCTACCACCACGAAGAGTATGTTCCGTGTTGTGATTATCTCATGGATGTGATCAAGTGGAGGTTTTCTGGCTGATTGGCTATGTATCCTACGTGTGACCCGGAGTTGATAATGGGATTCTCTTATTTTTATATGATAGTATGATAGATGCGGTGCGATGTGTGAGATTGAGAATTACATGTACAAGGTTGCGGTTTAGTGTTGAAGGGAATGTCATCAGTTTTACACAACACGGACAATTTCATATGTTTAGAAGTATGCTAGTACTATTAGTATCATATGAGATGAGTGTGCATTTTAGAAAAGCGCATTGTGTTTTGACTTGCGGATTCTTGATTGGTATTATGGTAATCGCATAGCTGATCGACTACTGATGTTAGTATTTCTGTATGTGGCACGGAAGAATTATGGAAATATTTCTCATGGGATGATTGTGTATGAGGGATGTATCAGTCACTTGGGTGGTCGGGTCGGGATCGAATATGGTGATTCATGTATTCTAAGGATTTGGATGACTAGGAGGGTTCTCAAAGGCAAATTGTTCCTTGGTTGTGGAGGTGAAGGTATGTTAAGAGGTTGACGACTGAGTGTATGTATTGTGGATGGGTTATTGGGGACTTCGCAGAGGTTATCTATATATTTTGGGAGGATCGGAATTTATTTGGAGGACACAGGTAGGCCTATTGAGGATATGTAGTCTACATCGGGTCAGATGAGTTTACTCATCATTGCTATTGTTAAGGGTTGTGTCATTCGGTTAGGTTGAGCTTGTTGCATCCTAATATGTTCTATGTGTTACTCTGCTATGCTACAATGGGTTGTGGTATGTTGGTTATTAGCTCACAAGATGCGTTTCTGTTTGGGCCTTGTGGCAAAATTCGAGCGAGATGGTTATTGGGGTATTGAATGGTTGATCGCGCCTTGGTTATGGTCTTTCTTGTTTGTGGTATATCTTGTTATCCATTTCTCCATGGATATGGTCATGCACTTTGTGTGTTTGTTGTTAATTTGCATATGGTTATTGATTTGGCGCATTATGGCTCGAGGTATTTCATGCAGACCGGTGTTTGGATTGGGTCACGTTCTGGGGCGAAGTTATGTTGGGATATGATCCTTGTGTCGATTTTGTGTGTTTTTGTTCTCCTTGTGTGACGGGTTCATAGCATTGTGCTTGTGGTGGTGCATGTTGATCTTGCGGAACGATTCTCTCATTCGATTCTCTTTCCCTTTTCGGGTACATTTGAGTTGTTTCTTATTGGTGCATGGATTGGTGTGTGGATCTAGGTGATATTGGTGTGGTATATCGGTCAAGGAGCTTGTACTGGAAGAGATGAGGTTATTGAACCTAGAATGAGCACTATCGGGATTGAGTAAGGTATGTTTGGAGATGTGATGATGTCACTAGTCAGCTTAGAATTTGGGCTATGGTTCTTGTTAGGCAAGAGAGCTCCAATGAGTCTCTGCGTGTTTCTTTCATCATTGGCAGTGTACGAAAGGGCTAAAACCAGGTTTTATTTGATGTGAGGTTTGTTACCGGTACCGGATTCGATATTGAGCAGCTATTATGGTCGGAAGTTATTGTTATGGGTATCTTAGTTATGTGGTATATCATGTGATTATATCTTGGGTTATGATTATGGCTTTGATACAAGCTTGTTCAGACTTATATAGTGTATGGATGTGAGAATCGGGTCTTGTAATGGATTCCAAATGTTAGAAATTAGGTTCCAAGGTTTATGGACAAAGGTTGAAGGAAGAATCTTTAGTTATGTTGTATTGACAGACTTGTATGGATTGGGGTGACATGGGATCACCCATGAGTATGTGCATATTGAGTTTATATAGTGATTTGATGGCCTTGTAATGACTCTTGGCATGTTCGAGGACGAACATATGTTTAAGTGGGAGAGAATATAACGACCCGACCAATTGTTTTGAGAATTTATGTTCTGTTAAGATTTTTGAAGTCTTGAGTAGCTTCATATGATGCATGATGACTTGTATGAATCGTCACTTTTGGTTTTTCGGTGATTCGGGATTGGTTTGGTAGAATGATTCTCAACTTCGAAGCTTTAAGTTGGAAGAGTTGACTAAGTTTGACGTTTGTGTATTTGACCTCATATCAGAGTTTTGATGTTTCCATTACGTCCGGATGTTGATTTTGCACTTGGGCGTATGCTCGGATTTGTATTTGGATGTCTCTAGAAGGTTTTGGCACGAATTGGCGAAGGTTGGCAATTTGAAAGTTTGAAATGTTCATAAGTTTGACTGGGAGTTGACTTTGATAATATCAGGTTCGGATTGTGGTTTCAGGAGTTGGAATAGGTTCGTTATGTTATTTGGAACTTTTGTGCAAAATTTGAGGTCATTTAGAGTTGATTTGATATGGTTCGGCACAAGTTTTGGAAGTTGAAAATTCAAAAGTTCATTAAGTTTGATTTGAGGTGCGATTAGTGGTTTTGATATTGTTATGTGTGATTTGAGGCATTGAGTAGGTCCGTGTTATGTTTTGGGACTTGTTGGTATGTTTGGACGGGGCCCCGAGTGGCTCGGGTGAGTTTCAGATGGATTTCGGATAATTTTGGGCCATGTTGGTACAATTGGTTTCTGTAATTTTCTAATGTTTCAGTTGTTCTTCACGATTGCAAAGATGTAGTCGCGATCCATAGGCCAAAACTAGAGCTGGGTGACTTTCCTCTTCGCGTTCACGACTTCGTGATCGCGTTCGTGTAGGTTGTTGGGTATCGAGTATCGCGTTCGTGCAAGTGGCTACGCGTTCCCGTAATGTAGAGCTAGGCTGGGCAGGTCTTTACTGTTTCTTCTTCATGTTCGTGCTTGAGCATCCGCGTTCCCATTGGTCTTTGTAGATATGGTTCACGATCGCGAGCTTGGGCCGCGTTCGCATAGGGATTCTTCGAGGCTGGGCAGTTTTGTGCTTCGCGATCGTCAACCTGGTCCTGCGATCGCGAAGGGTATCCCTGGAGCAGATCTATAAGTACTCTATGGGGAGCTCGAATTTTGTCACGACCCAAAATTTCAACCCCTCGTGATGGCGACTAACACACTGGCTAGACAAGCCGAAACATAACAATAACGAAACAGAACAACTAAACTTATAGAAAAAACATAAGTCTGAAATCTCTATACAACCAAATTCTACTAATAAAAGGTAAATTCCCAGAAACTGGTAAATAGGAGTCATGATCTCTACAACGGAATACAAGTCTGAAACTGAACAATAATAAAACTGTCTGAACTGTAACAACAATATGTAAGGAAAAGGCAAGTCAATAATGCGACCAAGGATGCAGCTCTACGTCACCTCTCGAACTCAGTCCAAACAAGCAAGCCTACTGCTGGGAACTGGTCCCCACACCTGGATCTGCACAATTAAGTGCAGAGTGTAGTATGAGTACAACCGAGCCATAGTACTCAATACATATCTAACTAACCTCGGTGAGGTAAAAGAAATAAGAATTATAAATGATACCTGCTATAACCTGTACAGTTTCATAAAATTCAATAAGTACAAAATTGTAAAGAGAACATGTAATAGATACTTAAAAGATTATCGCTATGTATGTGTACAACTACTCAAAATCTATGTTTAGTCACGGGTACAAACATATAAGATGATATGCAGATAATCAGATAATAAACCATGGAAGTTGCAAGTAAAGATGAAATGCAATTCCAAAATAACACTGGCCAGACATTCCTCAACCTTTCCATATCTGTACCAAACCACTGATAAGTTTTTATCAATTACCGCATGTACACCATCAAGAGAGAAACATGAGAGGGTGACCCTAGGGGGGGTGGATCCATATCCACACGCTGCACGGAAAACTCACGTGCTAATAGAATCAACCGCACGGACAACTCATGTGATGCACAGACAACTCACGTGCTAATAATATCAATAACTAAATCCACACGGACAACTCACGTGCTAATAGAATCAACCACACGGACAACTCACATGCTAATAATCAGAATCCGCCGGCATGGTCACAGGCTACCAGTCCAGCTCATAATACAGAGAAAGCAATTATGCGGGAATACATGTACATGATCAATGATTATCAATTTTCATACTCCTGGACTGATTATAGATAACATGCTATAGTGTAGGCATGTGTAATGTGTGCTATCACAGCTAGAACAGACAATTTCCGTCAAAAATTAGCAGTTTATCAGGTTCAAACGAAAGAATAACCTCAACAAAATCTCAAATATGGTACAAATAGCTCTCACAAGAGTACAAATAGGAGAAACATCTCAACTTGAAGCTTAGAAATCATTACAAGGCATGCCATAGCCTAAGCACTACCCCGAGCATGGAAATAGTACCCCGGGTGCATGGATATGGGCTCAATCCTTCCACATGTGCACCATACATAGCACGTAGCTATCACAAATAATTCAGGCAACTAATGCCTCAACCAAGTTTAGATAAAATACTTACCCCTAGCAAACCAAATCATTCCGCTAACAATCCCTTCGCGCGCGTATCAGCCTCTGGAAGTTTCGAATCTAGCCAAAATAATGCAATACTATCAATAAAAGCTATAGTAAGTGATTTCAAAATATAAAGTTAAGATTTTTAACCAAAATCAAAAAGTCAACCCCGAGCCTGCACCTCGGAACCCGACAAAATTCACAAATTCCGAAAACTCGTTAAATTACGAGTTCAACTATACCAAAATCATCCAATTCCGACCTCCATTATTCATTTTTGCAAAGTTTCCACAAAATCTCCCATTTCTTCACTTTATTTCACTAATTAGATGCTAAAACAAAGATGGAATCATGAATTAATGACAAATCCGAGTCAAAAACACTTACCCCGGTCCAAGACGTGAAAACCCCTCCGAAATTGTCCAAAATCGAGCTCTACAACTCAAAATATAAAAATAATACTCAAACCCTCAATTTGGAATTTTAAAACCTGCTGCCCAGTTATTACACTTCGCGATCGCATAAAGTCCCTTGCGATCGCGAAGAACAAACATCTCCAGTAGAAAACTCCTTCTACGCGAATGCGATCATTAGGTCGCGAACGCATTGACCAATCACCCAAACCTACATGATCGCGGACAGCCGTGTGAATTCTCAGGCGTCTCTTTCCTTCTTCGCGAACGCATCCCCGCGCTCGCGTTCGCGTTGAACAATCACTCAAAGCTTTGTGATCGTGTCCTTAACCTCGCAAACACATAGAACAAATACTCACCTATCAGACTTGACCCTTCGCGATCGCGGCCCTCTCCTCGCGATCGCGAAAGAGGAAACCAGATGCCCAGAAATGAGCAATTCAACAAGGTCCAAAATGAGTCCGAACTTGATCCGAATCATACCCGAGGCCCCCGGGGCCCCATCCAAGCATACAAACAAGTCCTAAAATATGATACAAACTTAGTCGAAGCCTCAAATCAGATAAAACAACATCGAAATCACGAATCGCACCCCAATTCAAGTCTAATGAACAATTGAACTTTCAACTTCTAAAACTAATGCCGAATCATACCAAACCAACTCCGATTAACTCAAATTTTGCACACAAGTCAGAAATGACACTACAGACCTATTCTAACTGCCGCAACCAAAATCTGAGCCCGCTATCAATAAAGTCAACTCTCGGTCAAACTTCTCAACCTTCCAAACCTTCAACTTTCCAACTTTCGCCAGTTCAATCCAAAACGACCTACGGACCTCCAAATCCAAATCTAGACATATGCTTAAGTACAAAATCACCATACGAAGCTATCAGAATCATCAAAAATCCATTTCGGAGTCATCTACCCACAAATAAACATCCGGTACTAATTCACTCCGAAACACCCCCGGAACCAAACCAACCACCCCGAGAAGTCACATAACCACAAATGAACATAAAATAAGCAACAAACATGGGAACAAGGATACAATACAAAGAACGACTGGCTAGGCCGTTATAGATTTGGGTGATTTTAGAGAGGATTTTCACCACATGGATTGGGGTAAGTGTTTTCTACTCGGTTTTGATTATATTCCATGATTCCAACTTTTATTTTGGCATTTGATTGATGATTTCAAAAGAGAAATTGGGGGTTTTGTCTAAACTATTCTAAAAGTGAATAATTGGGTTTTGAATATCGATTGAGAGTCAGATTTAGTGAAATTTTCATGGTTGGATTCGTAATTGAATAGGTTGTCAGAATTTATGAGTTTTTTCAGGTTCCAAGGTGCGGGCCTAGGTTGACGTTTTGTTGAGTATTTGATTAAAGATTCGACCTTTATCATTTGGATTTGTTTCCCTTGGCATTATTTGATGATTTTAAGTTGCTTTTGGCTAGTTTCGAGTCGTTCGGAGGTCGATTCGCGCGTGATGGAATTTCTAGAGTATTGTTTGACTTTCTTGGCATTTGATTTATCTTGTTTGAGGTAAGTATCTTACCTAAACTTGGTTAAGGCACTAGTTTCCTAAGTTACTACGTTCTATGAGTGTGCATCTGTGAGGGGGTTGATCCCATGTGCGAGCATCGGGGTATTTATCCATGACCGGGGTAGTGCTTAGGCTATGGCATGCCTTTAATTAATTGTTAAGCTTTAAGTTGTGATGTTTCTCATAGTTGTAACCCTGTTGCGAGCTATTTGATCCATGTTTTGAGGTTATATAGAGGCTAATCTTTGGATTGAACTTGATATTTTCTATTTTCGTGATGATAATACTGATTTGAGCTATGATAGCACACTTTGCATATGCTTACACTTTAGCATGTAACTTATACCAGTCTAGGAGCATGAAATCTGATATTCATTGATCATATACATGTGTTCTTGTATATTTGCTTCTGTGTGATATGCTTTAGACTGGATGCTTGTGACCATGCCAGGCGAATTATGTTGTTATGCCTATGAACCCCGCCGGGCATATTGTATTATTATGCCTCTGACCACGCCGGGTGGATTGTGTTATTATGTCTATGACCACGCCGGGTGGATTGTGTTATTATGCCTATGACCATGCCGGGCGGATTGCGTTGTTATGCCTGTGACCATGCCGGGCAGATTGTGTTATTATGCCTCTAACGTATGTTTATGCATGTTCCTTCAGCGTGTTAAGTTATACATACGGTTTGTGGTTGTACGTGAGGGCTTGACATCCACCATAATCTGATTGATTTGGGAGGTATTCGATTCAAATTGCCTTGTTGTGTAAATGGATTTTCGGACGAGTTATGTCGGTTTAGACCACGATTTGAGGTTTGTATTTTCTGCGGTTATGGGAATGCAGTCGCGTGTTACAATGGTTCTTCCGAAAAGAGTTACGTGAAAGGTTTCTAGATTATGAAATGTTTATTCTATTGGTGGTTAAGGAGTTATGATGAAATTCTTATACTCTCATGTAGAGGCATGGTAAGTGCAATGGGCGGTATGGAAATGTGGGGGTTGAGGACCAAGGTCGAGGTTTGGTGTTGATAAGAATGTCACAAGCTCGGAGGAGCGGGGGGAAGATTCAAGATGTTCAGAGTATGCTGGCATTATTTTTGGGCAGTCTAAGCATGGTATGTTTGTGGAAAAAGTGGTGGATATTGAAATGTAGATGTTTGATTAACACTGTGGATGTAACATGGTCGATGGCCATTGATGTTCATATTTTACTACATGGTGCAGAATGTTATGTGGGTGTATCCCACGAGAAGATCGTATAAATGTGACGTGTTAGTCATTCAATTGGTAGAGATTTAAAAACATGTATGGAGATTTTGGTACTGTCGCCAATGAGAGAGGTTATGATTGAGAGGAACTATATTCCTTTGGTTGTATACTGTGTGAGTTTGTTCCGGATTTGACGGCTGTCCATATGTGTCATGAATAGGGTTATTTTGGAACCTTGAAAGGTTATTAGCACAGTATGGGATAAGCAGAAATCAGCTTAAGGTCCCCAAGTAGTTTTACATCAGATTGGATGGGTTCATTCGGCATAGCATTGCTTACGGAGGAGGCTTCGGGCATTGGATGTTAACCCAACCGTCAGCTATTCCATGTAATACTTTATTGTGCCATGTGGGTTGTGAGACGACTTGATTATTTGCGCATGTGTTGTAATCCTGTGTAGCTTGTGGTGTTATTTGAGTAGGATGGCTCTCGAGATGCAGGTTCTTTATTGCACCGTAGTCGTGCTTGGGGTTTTGTAGCATATGGATCTATCCGTCTCCCCATGGTTCTATTATGCAATTGGCGTGTTTGTGGTCGATATTCCAGAATTTTGTAAGTATAAGCATTACGGATGATGGGTATTTCCTTGTTGATCGTTGTGCAGATCAGGTGGCACACCGCCACAGGTATATTGTTTGGATCTGGTGGCGCGTTGCCATAGGTATGTTGTGTGGATCGGGTTGTGCGCCGAAACAGTGTCATATTTGGATTGGGTTGCATGCCACAATAGTGAGATGTTGAGTACGGTTCCCTATACTTATTTTTGTGTGTCTTGGTTCTCGTCTCCAAGAAAGGTTTATAGCACCTGTTGGCTGTTTTATTCGTTACACGGGCTGGGTAGTTCCTTATCAGAGTTCATTCTTCCTTATGAGTCATATTCGTATTGTAGCTTGTTGGCGCTTTGATGGCGTTATATGAGATTTTTGACGGTTTTTGAGGTGGTTATTGGACCTGAGATCGGTGAGAACGAATTCAAGTAGACTATATTAAAGGGAAAATATTGTTATTCAGTTCAGAATGAGGTAATGGTTCTTGTCATGAGGAGATACTCCATGATCTATCGATTTGGCAGGTGGTTATGAGTTTTTACACATCTCTTTTGGCATGGCAGTATTGCAAGAGTTTGGACAGGCCTTACATGTGTTATGAGGCATATTGTGGGCATCAGATTCATGAAATTGCAGCTATTGTGGTCGGAGGATATTATTATGGGCATGTGAATCATGCGTACATGGTGTGAATTCACCAAAGGTGTATGATCATGTTATGGTACAGCGTGTAGTGATTGATACGGTGTTCGTATGTTAAAATCGGGTCTTGTAAAAGAATTCAGAGGTTAGAATTTGGTTCTAAGGCTTATTGACTAAATAAAAGGGAGGATCTTTTGTCTGGCTTGAGCTAATCTGCTCAACTGGGTCATGGTGGCACGGGTAGGTGCACAAGGTGTTAAACAGTGATTTTGGGGTAACTCTGGAGCAGTTCTTAGCATGTTCAAGGACGAACGTATGTTTATGCCTGTGACTATGCCGAGCAGTTCTTAGAACGTTCAAGGACGAACGCATGTGACCATGCCGGGCAGATTGTTAAGTCTGTGATCATGTCGGGAAAATTGTGATATAGCCTGTGACCACGCTGGGCGGATCCGTAATATTGAACCTGTAACCATGCCAGGCGGATTATGATATTGAGCCTGTAACTACGCCGGATTATGATATTGAGCTTGTGACATCACTGGGTGGATTATGATATTGAGCCTGTGACTATGCTGGGCTGATAGCACATTGAATTAGTCGTGCATGCGTGTGGATATGGATCTATCCCCCTAGGTTGACCCTCTCATGTGCCTTCTTGATGGTGCACATGCGGATTGTGAGAAACCAATGGGTTTTTGGTTGATGTGAGCTTCGGGAGAGTTGGTTATTGGTTTGGTTATGTTACTGAGATTTGGATGTGGGCATGAGAGCCGTGATGTGATTTTCATTTGGTTCGGGTTGCGCGGCGGATTGATATTTAGTTATTGTATTTCATATTTACTTGCAAATTTCCATGGTTGTTTATCTGATTTATTTGCATATCTTCCTTACATGCTGGATTGTTGACTGAGCAGAATACATTAAGAGAGACTGTGAGCACCAAGGTGGTTATATCTGTGATTTCATGTTTTAATCATACTTATGTTCGATACTTATTGGAATTATGAATCGTCTAGGTGATAGCGAGTATCATTTATAATTCTTTCTTCTATTACCTCGCCGAGGTTAGTTATGATACATATTGAGTACATGGGGTCGGTGTTACTCATACTACACTTCTGCACCTTGCGTGCAGATTTGGGAGCTGATAATTTTGTGTATGGCGGGAATTGAAAATGTACCTACCTTTCGGATATGGCTACCACTTGTCCTTGGTAGTCTTAGATTGTAAATTATGTTTATGTATATTCCAAACAGATATTGTATTTATTTCTTACCAGCTTTAAGTCTTAGTGGCTCATGACTTATACTACCAGTTCTTGGGTCAGTTAATTCACCTAGTTATCTCATTTGGATTGTGTTTATTGTTAATTGGCTTACCTAGTGGGTTGGGTTAGGTGTCATCACGGGTAGTTGAATTTTGGATCGTGATAGGAAAAACGGGGCTCAAATACGCAAAACGATCGGTCGGGTCGTTACATAAATTAATTTAAGAAATAGAATAAACTATTAAAATAATAATCAATTTTAAATAATAAAATAATTCTAAGCAATTGAATAAAAGTATAAGAGAAATAAAAATTTCAAGAGTAAAAAATTATTTATATTTATCTATATAATATAAAAAGGTGCTTCAGGTTAACATTAAGTCAAAGTGACAAGCTAATGAAAAATCCATGATAATAAAATAATTTTAAGCAGAAAAATACAATAACAATAAACAATGAACAAAAACAGAAACAAATTTAATTTTTTTAATATAAAAATCAACTTAAAAATAAATTATAAGACTTATTTGAAGTTGAGATGAGAAACTTTTCTGTATTATGATGAGAAAAGTTTAAATTAAGGAATTACAAGCAACTCATTAAAATTGTAAAAATAAAATAAATTTCTTATATAGGTTAATTTTAATAATAATTTAAATTATTACTAAAGTATTATTTTGAAAAAAACCTAGATAGAAAGTTTAATTTTTTAATTTTATGTATTACAACAATAACAATTTTTGAATGTGTTGTATAATAGAATATTTAAAAAGTATTTAGTCTAAGTTCTTGATCTCTATATTTATAGAGGTACGAAGTGTTATTTTATTTTCTAGAAAAATAAAACATACAGAAGAGAAAAAATAATAAATAAATATTTTATAATATGTAAGTCATGTGCAAATAATAAATTGAACAAATGATGTAATAGTCTACTAAATGAGATACGATTTTCGTCATAAAATGGTATATGCGTAACTCATCCCAATAATTTGCTGACTCCAACTGAGTCAAAATACCTTTTAAATTCAAAGGAAAATAATTTTCTGTCAAATTATTCTTTTATCATTATTATAAGTCAAAATGAATCATTTTCTCATATGAGACTTTTTAAATAAATATGTGTTTATAAATGAACTACTTTATAATATTCATCACGAATTACAAGTAGGAAGAAATTGAAGATTGTAAGACTTATTAAATTCATTTAATTATAATTTATTCTTATTTATTTTAAATTAATTTATATTTTAAAATTATTCATAGCATTATATATAATTATAGTATATTAAGTCAAAGTGACAAGCTAATGCAAAATCAATGATAGTATAATAAGTTTAAGCAAAAACAAATACAATAACGATAAACAATGAACAAAAACATAAACAAATTTAATTATTTATATAAAAAGCAGCTTAAAAACAAATTATAATACTTATTTGAATTTTAGATGAGAAATCTTTCTTTATTATGATGAGAAAAGTTTAAATTAAGGAATTTTAAGCAACTCATTAAAATAACAAAAAACATTAATTTATAATATATGTTATTTTTAATAATAATTGAAATTATTACTAAAATACTTTTATTAAAATAACCTAGATAGAAAATTTAATTTTTAATTTTATGTATTACAACTAATTATTGAAAATGTTGTATAATAGAATATTAAAAAATTATTAAATTTAAGTTTTTGATCTATATATTTATAAAGGTACGAACGATTATTTTATTTTCTAGAATAAGAAAAAATACTAAAGAGAAAAAAATAATAAATAAATATTTTAAAATATGTAAGTCATGTGCAAATAATAAAGTGAACAAATGATGTAAATAAGATATGATTTTCGTCATAAAATGAGTCTATTCATAACTCATCCCAATAATTTACTAACCCCATTTGAGTCAAAATACTTTCTAATTTCAAACGACGATAATTTTCTATCGCATTATTCTTTTATCATTATTATAAGTCTAGACGAATCATTTTCTCGTGTGGGACTTTTTAAATAAACACGTGTTTATAAATGAATCACTTTATGATATTCATCATGAATTACAAGTAGGAAGAAATGGTAGATTGTAAGATTTTTTAGATTCATTTAACTATAATGTATTTTTATTCATTTTGAATTATTTTATATTTTCAAATCAAATTATTTGTGATAACATATATAATTATGATATTTGAGTATCATGTAAAACTTATTTGATGATTACATGAGTCGTTTAATTTAATTATATTGAATTATTATTATAGGATAAATAAGACGATAATTATAATTTTGTTAAAACGTATGATCTAACATGCTCAAATAAATTAAATCATATTTTGATATGACTAATATTCTTTTATAATATTCGCGCATTGCGCTGGTACTAATACTAGTATTCTTATAATTTTCCAACCTTATATCCATCTTTAACAACACATTTCCATTCCAACAAGAATGACTTTTATGTGCTATATAACCATTCCTCCTTCTAGCTTGTAATACCATCTTCATAACAATTACTTAGACAAGTATAACAACAATAACTACAGCACAACCAGGTTATTCTGCATTATTTTCTGCCACAGGAAGTTATATACACAGCCTCAAAACACTCTAGCAAAGAGACAACAACACCTCATGCTATTTCAAGCACTAGATTGTAGTTTTCATTCAAACAACTCAACCAAAAACTGAATAAACTTAAGAACAATAAAGGAGATAATATACTTCTCTCATACAACAACTAAAACTTGAAATCCAAGCTCCTCGTAGCTCACAACAACCCCCAACATCATCACAACATCATAGAAGTGTGGTTCCCCATCATACCTAACGTTTGATGTTGAAATATGGTGTAATAACTTTGGAATCACCCTTGAACCTTTGGAATCTTTTTAGGAGAGTTAAGAGGAGTGTAGGGACGAAGTTGGGTCAAAATATGAGCAAGAATGGTCGTCCAAATCGTATTCAACATGAAGTAGGTCGACCACCGCCTAAGTGGGCCCCATAGGGACTGCCTGCGCACTCTCGTAAAAATATAAATATCTCTCTAATCCGATTTCTTATACAGAAAAGTTTTAATGCATTAGAAACTAGACTCGTGGAGCTTCAATTTAGTGGGTGGATAACCCCGTAACCCAATGTACAGTGGGAGAAAAGCTCAGTCACATTGGATCCAAATTTCAGCAATAATATGAACGTAACATGCAATAACTTTTGCTGACTCTTTGTTTTAAAACTTGCTTGACTTCAAAACTTAATATATGAATATTATATGATTCATATACCTTAAAACACATCCTCCTTAACATATTAATCACTCCTAGTTTTACCCCAAAATTATGGGGTATAATATTTGATTCGTTTAACCCTGAAACCTTTTGATACATGCTCAACACTTGTTTAATACCTCCCTTAGACTTGCAGGGCTTTCATGTCTTCCCCGGTCTCACATTAGTTTACTTACGATATGAATGATGCAAAAATTTTCAGGCGTAACACGGTGATTGCTAAAGAGATATTATCCGTATGGATGTGGAGATTTTGTGGTAGCACTCTTGTCCCGTTCGCAGGACTTAGGTCCCTTTTCTTATTTCATGATATTACTGTTTATTCGTTTGGACAATATTGTATTTGGCCAAGAGCTTGTATGTACTTATTCTATAGAGCTAATGTACTTGATGCCACCAGATTTTGGGATGGTTTTTGGATGTATAGCTATTTTGACTTCTGTTATTTATACTATTCTGTTTTTGAGAGTATTTAATTATCTTGTTAAAGTTTATTTATGTATATTTATTGTTCGCTTGCCTAGTAACCAGCGTTAGATGCCATCACGGCTCCGATGATATTTTGAATCGTGACAAGTTGGTATCAGAGCACTAGGTTGCTTAGGTCTCATGCGTCATAAGCAAGTCTAGTAGAGTCTTGCAGATCGGTATGGAGTCATCTGTACTTATCTTCGAGAGACTACAGGGTTTTTAGAAAAACTTCTCTTTCTTTCATTCTCTGTCGTGCGGATTTGTTTATCCCTAAGTATGGATCTTTGCTTTTCTATTCTCTCGCAGATGGTGAGGACACATTCTTCCAGTACAATTGAGGTGGTGCCAATAACCCAGGCCTGGGCCGTGAGAGGCCGGGGATCGAGGTAGAGGCCGGGGTGGAGCACACGCCATAGCTAGGGGACCTGCTCGAGCAGCTCCTCTGGAGACACCGGTAGTTCCCATTGAGGAGCAAATTCCTGACTATGTCGGGCTGGTAGGACCAGCTTAGGTTCCCCAGGGTTTACTTGCTAAACTAGCTGTTCAGTACGCTTTGGTCCATAAGGTGAGTTTGTTCGAGCTTTTGGCTCCGGATGGGCATTTCCTACTGTACCAACTACTTCCCAGGCAGGGGGCGAAGCACAAACTCCAGCTACTCATACGCCAGAGTAGATGGCCCATGGTTATTAGACCCTCGCAATGTTACCAATTAGGGAGTTCAGCCTACTATTGCTGCATAGCCTGAGGATAGGCTCGCGATGTCATCTGATGAGCTGAAGAGGCTAGAGGCTATATAAGTTAGTTGAGAATGTTACATCCTCCTCACTTCAACGGTGGTACACCTTTAGAGGATGACGAGGAGTTCTTGGATCATTGTCCCGAGATTCTATGCAATTTGGGACTAGTTGGGTCCAATAGAGTTGACTTCACTGCCTTCTTGATGTAGGATCTAGTCAAGAGATGATGGTAGGTTTATGAGTTGGGCAGACCAGCATTACCACCTCCTCTTACTTGGGATCGATTCTCCATGGTCTTTTTGGAGAATTTTGTGCCCCGCACCAGGAGAGAGGAGCTGAGGAGGCAGTTTGAGTACCTTCAGCAGGTACAATGTCAGTTACTGAGTATGAGATGAGGTTTACTGAGTTGTCCCGTCATGCTACTATTTTAGTTCCCTCTGAAGAGGAGAGAGTGAGGAGATTCATTGATGGTCTTCACCATATTCTTCTTGCTATGGCTAGAGAGGTAGATATTGGGACTTCATTTCAGTAGGCTGTGGATATAGCGCATCATATTGAGTGTATCCGCAGTGAGACTAGAGAGATGATCCAGGGTAGGGACAAGAGGTCCTAACATTCAGGTAGCTTCAATGGTGACTCATTTATACCTCGAGGCCGATTTGGTATAGGCCATTCTACCAGGCCAGTTTATCATTTACCACTACCCAATCGAGGAACTTTTGTATAGTCTTCATTCAGTGCACTTACAATGCAGACTTCTCATTGTGCTCCTTCTATTCAGGCTTCATCTGCACTAGGTTCTTCTAGGGATATTCTAATTTACGAGGTCCGACTCAGGCCCTATAGTCATTTACAGTCATAGGCTGCTATAGGTGTGGGGACTTAGGAGGAATCAGGAAATACTGCCCCCATTATCATAGAGGTTCAGGGCATCATGGAGGTCAAACTATGATTCCTGCATAGGCTACTACACCACTCGCTCAGCCAGCTTGGGCTCGAGTTCTTCTAGGATGTGGTCATCCTACAGGGGGAGTTCCACCTATTGGAGGTCAGACCAGATGCTATGCATTTCCAAGGAAGACTGCAGTAGTTGTTTCTAATGCACTGATTATAGGAAATGTTTCTATATGTCACAGGGATGCTTCGATGTTGTTTGATCCTTACTCTACTTATTCATATATGTCGTCAGACTTTTCTTCTTGTCTGTGTGTGCCACGTGATTTTCTTGTTACTCTTGTTCATGTATCTACACCGGTTGGGGATTCCATATTGGTGGATTGAGTTTATCGGTCCTGTGTGGTTGCTATATGTTGTTTTCAGATGAGGGTAGACTTTCTATTGTCAGATATGGTGGACTTTGATACTATATTGGGTATGGATTGTTATCTTCATACCATGTTATCCTTGATTATCACGCTAAGACCGTGACATTGTCTATCCCGGGGTTGCCAAGGTTAGAGTGGAAGGGTTACCTTGGTTGCACTCCTACTAAAGTGATCTCATTCTGAAGGCTCAACGGATGGTTGAGAAGGAATGTTTGGCGTATCTAGCATTTGTCAAAGATGTTAGTGCTTATACTCCTATTGTTGGGTCAATTCCAATAGTTAGGGAGTTTATAGATATGTTTCCTATAGACTTATCGGGCATGCCACCCAATAGGGATATTAATTTTGGCATTGATTTGGCACTAGGCACGCAGCCTATCTCTATCCCTCCATACCGTATGGTTCCAGCGGAGTTGAAGGAATTGAAGGAACAACTGCACGAGTTGCTGGATAAGGATTCATCCGGCCTAGTGTGTGACCATGGGGTGCGTCGCTGTTGTTTGTTAAGAAAATGTCATGACCCGGAATCCCACCCTCGGGATCGTGATGGCACCTAACATTTCACTTCTAGGCAATCCAACTCTAGCTAGATTTATTAGTCTGAAATAAGGTTATAAACTGCAAAAAACGTAATCCAAATATAATCCCAAAAACTTGAGTCGCGAATACATGAGCATCAAGAGTTCTACAGATAATAGTCTGAATAAACACAACTATTTGAATCTAAATAAACAACAATGATGAAATAGAAGGGGACTATAGGGCTGTGGACGCCATGCAACTATACCTCAAGTCTCCACAAATAGCTGGATCCGGGCAATCTCACTATGCGTTACTGGGATCAAATCTAGTATATGCACAAGAAGTGCAGAGTGTAGTATGAGTACAACTGATCCCATGTACTTTGTAAATGTCGAGCCTAACCTCGACGAAGTAGTGACGAGGCTAAGGCAGGCCACATACAATAACCTGTACACAATAATAATAATAATAATAACATGAAAACATGATATGTAGGTAAAATAATTAACTCATGAAAATGAAGTCGAAATTCAACTATCAAAGTGCCCAAAATAACAAGTCTCATAGTCTCATATCACAACGTCGAGGCTAATTCAACAATCACAAACAAGTACCACATATGCAATCTGTTGTGGCGCGCAACCCGATCCCATCATATCATCATCTGTTCATATCATAATTTGTCCTTAGTCTACCATTTGAGTTCATTACCTTTCAATTTTTATTGCGACGTGCAACCCTCTCCCCAAACAATTTCAATCATCAACATAAACAGTTCAACAACCAAATTTACAAGAATTTCTACATCAAGAGGGTAAATGTACAAGGCAATAAAGAACCACAAAATAATCAAAGAATCTCTAAAAATTCGAAGTTTCAACATTACTAAGTCATCGATATCTAAAAACTAAGCAACTCACGCAAGTGAAACCACATTATAGAATGCAACAAATATTACAAAACAATAGGACAAGTAAAGCATGTGACAATTAAGGTGTAAGGCCCCGTAAAATTTCACCTAAAACCCGGGGTTTCGTGGTGCCGAGGTAGAATAATGTGATCGAGGGTTGTAGAAATTCATTGTTGGCTAGCTTGCTCGTCGTGGTACAGATTTTTTGGGTTGAACAATACGTTGGGGATTTGAAGGAATCATTTCTGCAGACCATGGCATTTATGTGGTCTACTATGCGACCGCAGAACCACTTTGTTAGCCACAGATCGGCCGCAGAGTGAAGCAGAACTTTAGCAAATTTTGAGAACCATTATGCGACCGCATAACCATTTCGCGGGCCACACATCCGTCGCAGAAGCCAGCATGAGAAATTTCGGAAGGATGTTCTGCGGTCCTTTATGCGACCGCAGAATTAGTCTGCGGACCACAGACCTGCACAAAAATACCCAGTTCTGGAGGGCCATTATGCGGTCCATTTTGCACACAGCAGAAGTGTTATACGGTCCTTTATGCGACCACAGATATGCATCGGGGCTTCATTTTTTCTTATTTTATAATCCGACCCTATTTCGATATATAGTTGTTAGGGACCATTTATAAAGAGAAAGTCTGATATTTCTATAGAGAGGAAGTGCCATAGAGTGAGAGGGGAAGTTCCTAAGCTTATTGTTCATCAATTCTTGCTCAGAAGTTGGAGAATTCACAAGAAAAAGTCACTAGGTCTTCATCCTAGAGGTAAGATTTTACTCCCTAGCCTTTAATTTCGGGATTTAACTTAAAATAGGTAATTAGAAAAGCAATTATTGGGTGTGGGAGTTGTTCATTATGCATGCATGCATGTACTATCAAGTTTTGTGGGAAGATTGTTGAGCTTAATTGGGTAGACGTTGGGTAGTGGGATGAAGGAATCCACCATAGGAGAACCATGAAATCATAATATCAACCTAGTGTTTGATAAAATACCCAAATGAGTTGGAACCATGAACTCCTTCCTAATTTGTGTTCAATTTTGTTATGTTTCTAAATAGATCGAAGTTGCTAAGATTTCAGAAATATTGTAGTAATTTAAGGAAGCTCAAAGCGAGGTATGTTGGCTAAACTTCTATCTTAGAATTGAATCCCACGATGCCCTTGTATGTCCCGAGTTATTCATTATAACTTGACTATTGCGAGAAAGTTATGTCAAAAGAATGTTCAATATGCATTCCAAATGCTCTTGTTATGTTATGTTACTATTTGAGAATGTGTTCAAAGTATGGGTTGCATATCTAAATGTTATGACTTCAAGTCGTGTTTCAAATGAAAGCTAGTATGCCAAATTGTATAGGAATCTCAATGTTCTTAAGACTCTTATTTGCTCACATGTGTACTCAAGTCTTGAATAGAAATGCTTTGTTGTTGATGATCCAAGATGATGTTTGAAAGTGAAAGAGGTGAGCATGAAATATGAAATACGGCCAACGTGCCAAGAATGATATTACATTTGGGCCACTAGTGCCAATAAAACTGTGAAACGTGTAAAAGATATTGAAATGAGTTGTACATCCTTTTAATAATAAACACTTTGGGAGTATCGTTATTCACCGGGGAAGGGTAGGTTAAAATAGTCTATCCCCGAAACTACACGTGTCGGTGTAGGAGTGAATTGTGAATATTCCCCTCATTTGGGATGAGATTGATGTGATGAGAATATTCTCCTTTATTGGGATGAGATGATTGCTATAAAAGGGTGATGTCAATCCACACGACATTGTGGTGAGATGGCCTAGCCGGTCGGGTCATGATCGAACGCCATGCCGCACACATGGTGGTTATTGTGCTTGAAATTGTGATTGGGATAATGATTTAAATCGTGATAGTGATTGTGGTTTTGGTTGATGTATTTGGGTGAGACGGCCTAGTCGATCGGGCCCTGATTGGACTCCATGCTAATATCACGGTGGTATATCGATGTTAAGATCTCCCAACCTAAAATAATGAAAATTTACTTGAAAACTACTCTTGCTCCTAACTTGATATTTTAGTATTGTTTGAGGCTTCCATTGATTTTATGACTATTCTTCCTTGTATTGTTACATGTTCTAATGAGAGGGTTTTTAGCCATATATACTAGTACTACTCCATATGTACTAATGCCCCTTTTTTCCGGGGGCGCTACATCTTTAATGGATGCAGGTGGGTCCGCAGCACGCCGCGTTGATCAGTGATAGCAGTACACCCTCTTCCCAGCTGACTTGGTGAGCCCCACATCATTTCGGAGTTGTGTATCATTTGTCCCATGTGTATTATGTTTTGAGGTATAGTCACGGCCTTGTTGCCGACACTATCATAGTACTCTTTTGTATCCATTAGATGCTCCGTAGACAAAGTGTGGGTTGTATGTTGGTGATGAGAAGGTCAAACTAGTAATGTTGTATTTGTACCACTTGTTCCACTTTAGATTATGAAAGTGTATGTATTTTGAAACATATAAATGATATAACTAATGATAAGGAATTGGTGTTGTTCACATGATCCTCCTTGTTGTCTAATTAATGAAATAGATCTCCTCTGTATTCATGAGTGCGTTCGGGTAGAAGGTATTGTACAGGCTTGCTCGGCCGGGTTATCTCGGTTGAGCACCGGTTGTGCTCCCCGAGGTCGGGGCGTGACATAAGGTATGAAATTGAAGCAAATAGGGACAAGTAGCATATAAGCAAGGAGTCATGGGAGGAACGGACAAATTAAGACAAAGGAATAATTAAATGACAAGTAACAAATATGGCGTAGAAGTCAAATAAAGGCATATAACAATTAAGGCATAAATCAAGATATATAATGAAATAAACAAAAATATGGAATTTGTAACGACCCGACCCGTCGTTTTGAGTATTATAGCCCCGTTCCCCCCATTTATTGTGTATTCTGTGTTCGTTTATTGTTATGTGACTTGCCGGAGTGGTTGATTTGGTTCCGGGGACGTTTTGGAATGAGTTGGAATGCTTAGTCCCAAGGATGGAAGCATGAGTTGAAAGAGTTAACCAGATGTTGAATTATGTGTAAATGACTCCGGAATGGAGTTTTGATGGTTTTGATAGCTCTGTATTGTGAATTTGGACTTAGGAGTGTGTCCGGATATTGATTTGGAGGTCCGTAGATGATTTTGGCTTGCATTGGCGAAAGTTGGAAAAAGTTGAAGTTTGGAGAGTTGAGGGGTTTGACCGAGAGTTGACTTTGTGGTTATCGGGCTCGAATTTTGGTTCCGGAAGTTGGAATAGGTTCGTTGTGTCAATTATTATTTGTTTGCAAATTTGAGGTCAATCAGAATTGGTTTGATAGGTTTCGACATCAATTGTAGAAGTTTGACATCCATTAGTTTCATTAGGCTTGAATTGGGGTGTAATTTGTGTTTTTGATGTTGTTTAATGTGATTTGAGGCTTCGACTAAGTTCGTATGATGTTTTGGGATGTGTTGGTATATTTTGATGGGGTCCCAGGGGCCTCGGGAGTGATTCGGGTTGAAATCGAAATGAGTTGTAGACTTAAGGAATTGCTGATCTGCTGCTGGTCTAGTGCAATCGCACCTGCAAAGAATTGGTTGCAGGTGCGTGACCGTAGAAGCGGTCATGGAATAACAGGTGAGTAAGGTGATGGGGGCTGGGGGATGCGCAAGTGCATAGAGTTGTCTGCATCTGCGAGCTCGCAGAAGCGGGAAGTAGAGCGTAGAATCGAGGTGCTGTATGGTTTGGTTTTCCGCAGAAGCGGGGAATGTCGCGCAGGTGCACGTGCGTAGAAGCGCATGGTTGACCGCATAAGCGGAGTTTGTCTTGGAGGTTCCAGGCCGCAGATGCGGCCACCTTTCTGCAGATGCTTCCACCTTTCCACAGAAGCGGGACCACAGGAGCTGTTAAGTGACCGCAAGTGCGGAACCACTGGCAGAAGGTTTAAATAGGAGGGTTTCTAGATTTCTCTCATTTTAGACTTTGCAAACTCGACTAGTGGCCATTTTGGGAGAGGGTTTTACCTAGATTAAATAGGTAAGTGACTTTCGATCATTTTTATTCATTAATATTGATTACCTATTGAATTTCCCACCTAGATTATGTGATTCTAAGGTCGAATTTGGGGGATTTTGGACTAGGGATTGGAGAGTAAGATTTGGGGATTAGAGTGTCGATTTGTGGTCGGAATTAGGTGATTTTGGTATGGTTGGACTAGCTATTTAATTGGTGTTCGAATTTTGTAATATTTGTTGGATTCCGAGACGTGGGTCTGGAGTTGACTTTTGGGTTGACTTTTTGACTTTTGTTACAGAACTTAGTTTTATCGTATGGGATTGATTCCTATGGCTTGTATTGATTGTATTAAGTTGTTTGTGGCTAGATTCGAGTCATTCGGAGACCGGTTCGCCAGGAAAGGGCTTGTTGGATTAGCGATTTGCGTGGTTTGAGGTAAGTAACTCTTATAAACTTGATACTGAGGGTATGAATCCCTGAACAACGTATTATGTGGTTGGTGTTGAGGGACGTACATGCTAGGTGACGGGCATGTGGGTGTGCACCGTAGTAATTGTGACTCGGTTGATTTCGTGGAACTGTGTAGCTATCCAAACTTGTTTTTATTCATGTAATCTCTATGTGTTAGATAAATTGAGCAGTGATCCATGTTAGAAATCATGTTTAGGCTATATGTTGGTACTATTGGGACCCACAGAGGTCATTTCTGCTGTTTAGTGTTTTGCTTAAATTGCAGTTATGTACTCACTCGCATTCATCATAGTGTATCATATCTCAGTCTCTGCTATCCTTTACTATTACATGTATCATTGTTTGGGCTGATTGGCATGCATTTTGTGATCCCGAGAGACTAGAGAGATTGATGACTGAGTGAGTGATATTTATGGGATCGGGCTGCACACCGCAGCATGCCATGTTGGCTTATATTAGCGTTTGGGTAGGATCCGCCCTGTCACGCCCTGACCTCGGGGAGCGCGATCGGCGCTCAACCGAGATAACCCGGCCGAGCAAGTCTGTTAGACTTCCTTCTACCCAACTCATCCGTGAACAAGGAGGAGATATATTCTATTAATTAAACACTAAGATGATTTCATAAACAACCCCAACTCCATTACCATTAGTTCCTCCATTTATAAGTCTCAAAATACAAATACTTTCATAGTTTGAAGTGGAACATTTGATACACGTACAACATTACTAGCTTGACTTTCCCAACTCCAATACACAACACACACTACATCTACGGATCCTCTCATAGATACAAAAAAGTACAACGATAGTGCCGGCAATAAGGCTCCGGCTATACCTCAAAACATAATACACACGGAACAAAAGATGCACGGCCTCGAAATGAAGTGGGGCTCACCAATTCAGCTAGGAAGAGAGTGTACCGCTATCACTAGTCAATGCCTCCCACTGTCGAACCACCTGCATCTATTAAAGATGCAGCGCCCCCGGCAAAAAGGGACGTTATTACATGTCGAATAGTACTAGTATGAAAACCAAAACACCTATTCAAGGACTTTAAAATACAACATAAATATGATGAATCACGGTAACAATAATAGGGCTTAGATGCCGTTAAAGTCAAAACAAATTTATTAAGAACTTCCAATAACATTTATAAATTTCAAGTCGGGGATCCTCTGCAACCACCTTTACACAAAGCGGCACCGCCTCCTCACCCCAATGCATGTGGGTGGAGGTGTAATCACAATACCACAACTCTACATAAAGCGGCCCTGCCGCCTCACCCCAATGTATGCGGGTGTAGATTTAACTACAATACCACAAGTCTACACAAAGCGTCCATACCGCCTCACTCCAATGTATGCGGGTGGAGGTGCAACCACAATACCACAACTCTACACAAAGCGGCCCTACCGCCTCACCCTAATGTATGCTGGTGGAGGTGTAACCAAAATACCACAACTCTACACAAAGCGGCCTTGCCGCCTCACCCCAATGTATGCGGGTGGAGATGTAACCACAACTTGGATTCTCAAAATGATAACAGTTTGTACAAAATATTTCCTTTTGAATCAATCCCTTTGGGACCTTTGGCCTTAATAAAAATATGAGTTCATAAGATTTCATCATATAAGAAATAAGTGTTTGATCACATTGACTTCATACAAGGTTTTCTTCCCAAACGGGGTATAACATAATTATGTCACAATAGAAATATTTAACACATGAGGGTTCGGACACGTTATGCAATTTGGGGATCAACTTACTCTCTTGAACATCCCACCTCGACAGTGTTTCAAGTTCGACTACACATGATGGAGTTTTGCAAGGATTCGAGAATTCCGATACTAGAAAAAGAGTTTAGCCTTCATACCTCGAAATAGCTTTCCTTGGTATAACAATAACGTCCTGACACTTATAATGATGTTAATCTATAAGAGAGGAGAGAATTACAAGCATGATTAGAGGAATTCATATATCTAGAGCTGCTACGTTGATGACCCAACATTCCCTTAACTAATTCAGGAGCAAAACCACCCAAGATGATTCAACAACTTCCCCATAGTATCTATTAGTTCATGCATATGATAAATCTATCCTCATCACCCATAATCAACCCAGACCATAAATTGAAGAATTGGGGAAAGAAATGCTTACATTTTTTAAGCCCTAGCAATTTCGTTTTGATGAAATTCCAAGGTTTGATGAAAGTAGAGTAGTGAAATCCTTAGCTCTCTCTTTTCTCTCTCTAGAATAGCTCTCTCATCTCTCTAAAATGTCAGGTAATCCCCCAAAACTGAACACTCAGGCTAGATAAACGACATGGGGGTCGAGTTATAAAATTAGAAAAATGAAGCCCCGATGCAGATATGAGGTTGCATATGCGACCGCATAACGCTTCTGCGGTCTGAAAAATGGACCGCATAATGGCCTTCCTGAACTGGGCATTTCTACTTCGCTCTGCGACAAGTCTGCGGTCTGCAGACCAATTCTTCGATCGCATAATGGACCGTAAAATCTCCTTCCAAAATTCCTCATGCGGGATCTGCGGTCCGCATAACGGTTCTGCGACCGCATAATGGTCCTCAAAATTGGCAAATCTTCCTACTTCATTCTGCACCCGATCTACGGCCTGCAAATTAGTTCTGCGATCGCATAGTGGACCGCAAAACTACCATGTTCTGCAAATGTTTTCCTTTAACTCCTCGATGCACTGAGCAACCCCAAAAGTACATACTGCGGCTCGCTTCTACAATCATCAAACACATTAGCTTATCTCGGCACCACAAAACCTCGGGTTCTAGGTGAAATTTCATGGGGCCTTACATACTCCTCCGGAGTTTGATATACCAGCAGTAAGCGCAGGTACCGTTGAGTGCTGTGTACGAGTTCGAGTGTCGAGTGATTGAAACTGTTGAGTGATTGGGAGTGGTGAGTGATTGAGCGTGCTGAGTGAGGTTGAATACTTCGAGAACATGAGTATATGACTTTATCACTGTGTTGCATTACAGGTGACATGCATATTTGACATATAGACATAGAGATGTAATATTCCTCATGTTAGCTATACTTGTCATATTTTACTAGTATTGAGCCTAAACTGTTGAACTTGAAAGCATGTCTACTTTTCTGTACTGTGTACAACTGATTATGAGATTTTTCCTGAGTTATTACTGTCATTTTCCTGTCATATCTGTACTGTTATTATCTAGATTTAGATTGTACCTATCTGAGCTCGTCACCGCTTTCAGCCTAAGGTTAGTCCTGTTACTTATTAAGTACATTGTGTCGGTTGTACTTATACTACACTCTACACTTCGTCTGCAGATCCAAGTATATCTGGACCCAGTGGTTGCTAGACTTGAAGTATTATCTGCTTGGAGACTTTTGAGGTAGCTGCTTTGGTGTCCGCAGACCTTGACTCTCCTTCTTTTCAGTTATTTAGCATTGTTCTATCTTTTCAGACAAGTGTATTAGTAGTTTTGACTATGTTGTGATTTAGTAGCTCATGTACTCTGCGACACCCGAATTTTGGGGATTTAGTATTGAGTCGCGATATTTCATATTGCTTATTTATGAGAATTTTACTCTTAAACTTGTTTCTTTATATTTTCAATTTACAAATGCATAGTTATTTGAGATTTGGGTCATGACAGAATTAAATATCATGACGGCATATATACACTCGTCACCTCGCATATACGTTGTTTTCCTACATAATTCACATAACACATAACACATAGTTCAAGGATTCTTAATTTCCTCAATTCAAGGTTATACGCAACACTTACCTCATTTCGCGAATCAAAGCAATCAACCAACCACGGCCTTACCTTTTGAACAAGCCTCCAAACAAATCGAATCTAGCAAATTATTGATCAAATGATTCAAAATAAGCTTTAGAAACTACCCATTAATGAAAGAGGTTCAATTTTAATCATTTTTTAAAAAGTCAACAAAAGTCAACCTCGAGCTCGCTTGGTTAAAACCTGAGGTTCGGACCAAAACCCTATTATGAGTTCACCCCCGAGCCCGGTTATGTGATTTGTTTCGAAGTCCGACCCCAATTCGAGGTTTAAATCTCAATTTTATAAAATTCTCAATTTCTACCCAAACCCCTAATTTCTACCATGGAAATCCTAGATTTGATGTTGCAATCTTATATAAAGTAATGGGTAATTGAAAAGAAATGGAGTTGCTTACCAATGATTTTGGGAGAAAATCCTCTTGAAAAATTGCCTCTAGAGGTTTTAGGGTTGAGAAATTGTGTAAAATGAGCTAAGTACCGATTTTCTCCTCTTTTACCAGCTGTGGATGTCGCAATTCGAAGTCTTGTCCGCAATTGCGAGCATCAAAAATGTGAGACAAGGGTCACAAATGCGAAACCTACCTTAGAAGTGGAGATGTCGTAATTATAACAAGATGATCGGAAATGCGAAGATCCCACTTTCGCAATTGCGGCCAAAATCTTCGGAATTGCAACAATGCTCTACTCTTGCCAGGCATCGCAAATGCGACCAAGTGATCGCAAAAGCGATCCAGGGTTGTTCACTAAAATGATCGAAAATGCGAGGTACCCAATCCCAGACCCTGCTCACAAATGCGAACATTTGTCCAGACCTCGCAAATGCGAGATCTGCAGCAAACACTAGAACTGGGCCTTACACCAGCACTCCTTGAACTATCCAAACTCATCAGAAACATACCCGAAACTCACCTGAGCCCCTCGAGCTCCAAACCAAACATGCACACAAGTGTAATAACATCATATGAAATCGCTCGCACGATAAAATCACCAAAATAACTTCTAAATCTACAAATCGAACATCATAATGAATGAAATTTCAAAGGGACCTCAAGAACAACTCGAATCATATCTAAGCGTCCGAATCATGTCAAACCAACTCCGAACTGCACCTAATTTTGCAGACAGGTTTCAAATAGTAATACAGACCTATACCAAGTCTCAACATAAAAATCCAAACTCGTTAGCCATGAAGTCAACTTATGGTCAAACTTAGGAAATTTCTAAATACTAGTTTTCTGCAAAATAAGTCAAATCAACCCAGGGACCTGCAATTTCAATTCCGGGCATACGCCCAAGTACAAAATCACGATACGGACCTACCGGAATCGTAAAATTATCGACTCGAGGTCATTTTCACAAAATATTGACCATAGTCAACTCAACTTATTTTTAAAGCCAACAGTCATGTTTTCTTCAAATTTTCACATAAAAGCTTTTCAAAAAGCATAACGGACCATGCACGCAAACGAAGAAACATCAAACGAAGTTAATGGAGGTCTCGAAACACGGAAGTAAGGGCTAGTAATCAAAATGACTTATCAGGTCGTCACATTCTCCACCTCTAAAAGAAACATTCATACTCGAATGGGCATAGAAAAGAACCTGGACAGGTGAAAAGGTGGGGGTATCTACTCTGTATATCAGAATCGGACTCCCATGTAGCTGCCTCGATCAGCTGACCTCTCCACTGCACTCTAACAAAAGGATAAATCTTAGACCTCAACTTTCGGACCTGTCGTGCTAGAACAGCCACTGGCTCCTCCTTATACGTCAAATCCTTGTCCAATTAGACTGGGCTGAACCCTAATAAATGGGACGGATCACCATGATACTTTCGGAGCATGGAAACATGGAACACCGGGTGAACTGCGGATAAGCAAGGTGACAATGCAAGCTTGTAGGCTACCTCACCAACTATCTCAAGGATCTCAAAGGGTCCGATATACCTAGGGCTCAACTTGGCCTTCTTCCCGAACTTCATCATACCCTTCATCGGTAAAACTCGGAGCAAGACCCTTTCTCCAACCATGAATGAAATATCACGAACTCTCCAATCGATATAACTCTTCTGCCTAGACTGTGCTGTAGGAAGCCGGTCCTGATCATCTTGACCTTTTCCAAGGCATCTCGAACCAAATCAGTACCCAACAACCGAGCCTTTCCCGGCTCAAACCAACCAACTGGAGAGCTGACACCGCCTCCCATATAAGGCCTCATAAGGAGCCATCTAAATACTCGATTTGTAGCTGTTGTTGTAGACAGAATCCGCAAGGGGCAAGAATTGATCCCAAGAACCCCTAAAATCTATAACAAAAGCATAGAACATATCCTCTAAGATTTGAATGGTGCGTTCGGACTACCTGTCTGACTAGGGATGAAATGTTGTACTCAACTCAATCCGTGTGCCTAGCTCACACTGTACAGCCCTCCAGAAATATAATGTGAACTACATGCCCTGATAAAAAATAATGGACACCGGCACACCGTGAAGACGAACAATCTCGCCGATATAGATCTCAGCCAGCTGCTCTGAAGAATAGATAGCCACCACCGGAATGGAATGGACCGTCTTGGTCAACCTATCCATAATGACCTATACTGCATCAAATTTCTTCAAAGTCCGTGGGAGCCCAACAATGAAATCCATGGTAATACGCTCCAACTTCAATTCGGGAATTCCAAGTCTCTGAAGCAAACCGCCAGGCCTTTGATGCTCGTACTTCACTTGCTGACAGTTCAAGCGCCGAGCCACATACTCTACTATATCTTTCTTCATTTTATCCAACAATAATGTTTCCTCAAATCCTGATACATCTTGGAGGCACCCAGATGAATGGAATACCGCAAACTGTGGGCCTCCTCGAGAATCAACTCAAGTAGCCCATCCACATTGTTCAGAGAAATCTGACCCTGCATCTGCAACACCCGTTCATTTCCAATAAAAACCTCCTTGGCATCACCGTGCTGCACCATTTCCTTATGGACAATCAAATGGTGGTCGTCATACCGACACTCTTTGATGCCCTAATAAAAAGAAGACCGAGAAACCGTGCAAGCAAGAACCTGACTAGGCTTCGAAATATCAACCTCACGAACTGACTGTCCAAGGTCTGAACATATGATGCTAGAGGACTCTCACCAACCAGAATATATGCAAGGCTAAACATACTCACAGCCTTTCTACTCAAGGCGTTGGCCACCACACTGGCCTTCCCGGGATGGTACAAAATGGTAATATCATAGTCTTTTAACAGCTCTAACCACCTCCACTACCTCAGATTTAGATCCTTTTTCTTGAACAAGTGCTAAAGACTCCGATTTATGAATACATCACACGACACGCCATCGAGGTAATGCCTCCAAATCTTCAATACATGAACAATAGTTGCCAACTCTAAGTCATGAACAGGATAATTCTTCTCATGAACCTTCAACTGCCGAGATGCGTACGCAATCACCCTACCATCCTGCATCACAACTGCAACAAGCCAAATACTCATAATACACAGTGTAGGATCCCGAACCCTTAGGCAACACAAACATTGGAGTTGTAGTTAAAGTAGTATTGATCTTCTGAAAGCTCGACTCACACTCATCAAACCACCTGAATGGGGCACCTTTTTGGGTCAATCTAGTCAATGGGGTTGCGATAGATGAAAACCCTTCCACGAATCGACGATAATAACCCGCCAAACCCAGGAAGCTCTGAATCTCTGTAGGTGAAGCAGGTCTAGGCTAGTTTAGAACTACCTCAATCTTCTTAGGATCCACTCTAATGCCCTCGGAAGATACAACATGCCCCAAAACGGCTCCGAATACAACCAAAACTCACACTTTGAAATTTGGCATATAACTGACTATCCTTTAATATCTGAAGTACAACCTGATGTTCTGCTCATGCTTCTCTTGACTGCGGAAGTATACCAAAATATCCTCAATGGAGATGATTACAAAGGAATCCAGATAAGGCTTAAATATCTGTTCATCAAATCCATAAATGATACAGGGGTATTTGTCAAGCCAAATGACATCACTAGGAACTCATAATACCATACCGAGTCCGGAAAGCTGTCTTAGGGACATCTGATGCACTAATCTTCAACTGATTGTAGCCAGATCTTAAATCAATCGTCGAAAATACCTTGGCACCCTGAAGCTAATCAAATAAGTTATCAATCCTCCGTAAGGGATACTTGTTCTTGATAGTGACTTTGTTTAACTACCGATAATCAAAACACATCCTCAACGTACCATCTTTTTTCTTCATAAACAACACTGGTGCACTCATGGGTGAGACATCGGGTCTAATAAATCCCTTATTTCAAGAAAATCCTACAATTTCTCTATCGATTTCTTCAACTCAGCTGAGGCCATATGGTATGGTGGAATAGAAATGGACTGAGTGCCTGGAGCCAAGTCAATACAGAAGTCGATATCTCTGTCGGGTGGCATCCCCAACATATCTATAGGAAATACCTCTGGAACCTCACAGACAACTAGTACTGAATCCATAGAAGGAACCTCGGCACTAGGATCACGGATATAGGCCAAATATGCTAGACACCCCTTCTTGATCATATACCGAGCCTTCACATAAGAAATAACACTGCTAGTAGAATAGCGAGGAGTCCCTCTCCACTCTAATCGAGGCAAACCCGACATGGTTGAGGTGACCACCTTGGTGTGATAGTCCAATATGGCGTAGTAAGTGACAGCCAATCCATACCCAAAATAACATCAAAGTTCACCATATCAAGAAGTAGGAGATCTACACTAGTCTCAAAGCACCCGATAGAAACCGCACACGAGCAATAAACACGATCTACAATAATAAACTCTCCCACAGGCATGGACACATATACAGGAGCACTCAAAGAATCACAAGGCATAATTAGATATAAAGAAAAATAGGAAGACACGTAGGAATAAGTAGAGCCCAGATCAAATAGAACTAAGCATCTCTATGGCAAACTAGAACATAACCTGTAATGACGGCGTAAGATGACTCTAGCTCAGGTCTAGTTGGAAATGCATAAAAGTGGGGCTGGGCCCCACCACCCTGACCTCCGTCCCTCAGGCGACCTCTAATTGGCTGGCCTCTACCTCTAATGGCATGACCTCCACCTCTAGCTAGTTGTACAGTCGGTGGAGCAACCGGTGCTGGAATAATGGCACGAGAACCCTGCTGAGGTCTACTGCTCATCAATCTAGGGAAATACCTCCCGATGTGACCTGTGCCCCCACACTGAAAGCACTCTCTTGGATACTGAGGCTGAGACTGAACCTAGCGGCCCGAATAACCACTGTAGTAACTTTGAAGCGGTGGTGCACTGATAGGATCTGGAGGTGCACTGAATGTTGGATGCTCAGAACCAGACCCATAAGAACCACGACCGCCAGAAACACTATGGGCTACCTAAAAAGCTGACTAAATCGTCCTAGGAGGATGGCCTCTACCAAAAGAACCTTTGTCTCCAGATAAGGCACCATTGAAGCTGCCGAAATACGAGGCCTCTTCTCAGATACCACCCCTCTATCTTGACCACAAACCATCTCGATCTATCTATCAATATCTACGGCTCTATGTCGAAAGTAAGACCATCAATAAACCTCCCCACCCTCTCTCTATCGTTAGGAATCAAGATAGCTGCATGACGGGCTAGGTCCACAAATCTGGTCTCATACTAGGTGACAGTCATTCCACCTTGCTAAAGGTGCTCGAACTACCTATGGTACTCCTCTCTCATAGTGAAAGAAATAAACTTCTCCAAAAATAGCTGCGAAAACTGATCCCAGGTAAGTGAAGGTGAACTGACTGGTCTACTCTGCTCAAAATCCTGCCACCACTTCTTGGCAGGATCAGTCATCGAAACACTACAAAATCAACTCTATTGGTCTCACAAATACCCTGTTGCGCAACACCTCGTGGAAATGATCCAAGTAATTTTGTGGCTCCTCAAAAGGTGCACCGCTAAAATGGACAGGAAAGAGCATGGTGAACTTATCCAACCTCATCAATCCCTCTGAAGACATCGGGGCCTCTCCCCAGGATGTGTAGCAATAACGGGCTAAACTACCCCAACTACTGGAGCTGCCGGAGTCTGGTATAGGGGAGCCATTTTCTCCAGAGTGTGAGTGGCAAGAGTATGTGCTCCTCCCCCAGTCTGAGAGACGATTGGTACCATATGAAATATCGTGGTCTGAGCCACACTATCGATGAGTCCAACTAAGTGAACTAGAGCGTCCTGAAGTACGGGAGTGGCAATAAATTCCTCTGGCACCTAAGCGGTTCCAACTGGTGCGGTCTGAACTGGGACCTCCTCCTCATGATCAATCTGAGGCTCCACCGGGGGTGCTGCTACTCGTGCTCTAGGCTAAGCTCTGCCTCTGCCTTGACCCTTGCCCCTACCCCTAGTAGTGGTTGCAACAAGGGGCTCTGGCTCCTGCCCGGTTATAGACATTGTGCGAGTTCTCACCATATACGAGAGAACAAGAGTAGAATGGTTCCAACTTCAATAATGGAAATAAGACACACTATAGAGAAAGAAAGAAGTGCAACTTTCTTAAATCCTTATAGCCTCTGGAAGATAAGCACATACATCTCTGTACCGATCCTCTAGACTCTACCAAGCCTTCTTATGACTCGTGAGACCTAGGAAACCTTGTGCTCTGATACCAACTTGTCCCGACCCAAAATTCCACCCTCGGGATTGTGATGGCGCCTATCATTTCACTTGTTAGCCAAGCCAATGTTAGTTAGATTTATTAACCAGTTTAACAGTTCAAATTAAAATTTAACAATAATAATAGAATAGTCTAAAATAAGGTGATAAACTACTAAACAACGTAATCCAAATACAATCCCAGAAATTGGAGTCACGAATACATGAGCATCTAGAGTACTACAGATAATAGTCTGAATAAACACAACTGTTTGAATATAAATAAACAACAATGATGAAATAGAAGAGGACGTCAGGGCTACAGACGTCGTGCAGCTATACCTCAAGTCTCCACAAGTAGCTAGATCTGGGCAATCTCACTATGCGCTACTAGGATCATCTCTGAAATCTGCACAAGAAGTGCAGAGTGTAGTATAAGTACAACCGACTCCATATACTCTGTAAGTGCCAAGCCTAACCTCGACGAAGTAGTAACGAGGCTAAGGCGGAACACTTACAATAACATATACGCGATAATAATAATAATAATAATAATAATAATAATAATAATAATAATAATAACAATAATAATAACAATAACAATAATAATAATAATAATAATAATAATAATAATAATAATAATAATAATAAACAGGAAAATGGGATATGGAGGTAAAGCAATTAACTCATGAAAACGAACTTGAAATTCAACTACTAGAGAGCCCAGAATAACAAGTCTAATAGTCTCATATCACAATGTCGAGGATAATTCAACAATCACAAACAAATACCACATATGCAATTCATTTTGGCACGCAACCCGATCCCACCATATCATCATATGTCCATATCATAATCCGTCCTTAATCCACCATTTCAGTTCATTGCCTTTCAATTTCCGTTGCGACGTGCAACCTGCTCCCCAAACAATTTCAACTATCAATATAAACAGTTCATTAACCAAATTTACAATTTTTCTACATCAAGAGGGTAAATGTACAAGACAATAAAGAACCACAGAATAATCAAAGAATATCTAACAATTTGAAGTTTCAACTTTACCAATTCATCGGTATCTAACAACTAAACAACTCATGCAAGTGAAACCACGTTATAGAATGCAATAAATATTAAAAAATAATAGGACAAGTAAAGCATGTGATAATTAAGGTATGCAATTAAAGCAAGTAGGGACCGGTAGCAAATAAGCATGGAGTCATGGGATGAATGGATAAATTAAGGTAAAGAAATAATTAAATCACAAGTAACAATTATGACATAAAAGTCAAATAAAGGCATGTAACAATTATGGCATTAAGCAAGATATATCTTGAAATAAACGAAAACATGGAATTAAATAACATGACGTCTTGCCTGTACGCTATTTTCCTACATAATTCACATAACACATAGTTCAAAGATTCCTAATTTTCTCGAGTCAAGGTTAGACACAACACTTTGCTCACTCCGTGAATCAAAGCAATCAACCAATCACGACCTTAACTTTTGAACAATCCTCCAAACTAATCGAATCTATCAAATTAGTGATTAATTGATTTAAAATAAGCTTCGAAAACTACCCATTAATGAAAGGGGTTCAATTTGGATCATTTTTTAAAAAGTCAACCTCGGACCGCTTGTCAAAACCCGGGTTCAGACCAAAACCTGATTACCCCTTCAACCCCGAGCTCGGTTATGTGATTTGTTTTAAAACCTGACCCCAATTCGAGGTCTAAATCTCAATTTTACAAAATCCCCAATTTCTATCCAAATCCCTAATTTTTACCATGGAAGTCCTAAATTTGATGCTGAAATCTTATGAAAAGTAATGGGTAATTGAAAAGAAATGGATTAGAGTTGCTTACCAATCATTTTGGGGAGAAAATCCTCTTAACTATTGCCTCTAGAGTGTTTAGGATTAAGAAATGATGTAACATAGCTGAGTCTCAATTTTTCCCTCTTTTACCCAGCTGCAGATGTAGCAATTGCGAACATCGCAAATGCGAGACAAGGGTCGCAATTGCGAACCCTTCCTCAGAAGTACAGATGTCGCAATTGTGAGAAGATGATCGCAAATACGAAGATCCCACCTTCGTAATTGCGGCCAAAATCTTTGCTATTGCGAAGATGCGCTACTATTGCCAGGCATCGCAAATGGGACCAAGTGATCACAAAAGCGATCCAGGGTGGTTCGCAAGTGCGAACCATTTCCTCACAAATACGAGATTACCCAATCCTAGGCTGTGCTTGCAAATGGAAACATTTGCCCGCAAATGCGAGCCAGACATCGCAAATGCGAGATTTGTATCAAACACGAGGACTGGGCATTGCACCAGCAGTCCTTGCACTATCCAAACTCATCTGAAACACGTCCGAAACTTACCCGAGCCCCTCGGTTCCAAACCAAACATGCACACAAGTGTAATAATATCATCTAATCTAGCTTGCATGATCAAATCACCAAAATAAAATCTAAATCTACAAATCGAACATCAAAATGAAAGATTTCAAAGGGAACTCAAGAACAACTTGAATCACATCTAAGCGTCCGAATCATGTCAAACAAACTTCGAATTGCACCAAATTTTGCAAACATGTTTCAAATATTAATACGAACCTATGCAAAGTCTCAACATAAAAATTCGAACTCGTTAAGCTTGAAGTATATGGTCAAACTTAGAAAATTTCCAAACTTTCAAAATACTAGTTTCAGCAAAATGAGTCTAATCAATCCAGGGACCTGCAATATCCATTCCGGACATATGCCTAAGTACAAAATCACGATACGAACCTACTAGAATTGTCAAAATACCGATCCAAGGTCATTGTAACAAAATATTAATCGTAGTCAACTCAAGTTATTTTTAAAGACAAAAATCATGTTGTTTTCAAATTTTCACATACAAGCTTTTTAAAAAGCGACATGTACCATGCATGCAAACAAAAGAAATATCAAACAAAGCTAACGGAGGTATCGAAACTTGAAAATAAGGGATGGTACTCAAAACGACCTATCGGGTTGTCACAGAAAAAAAAATGGGTCTATGGAAGTGTGTATTGGCTACTGGCAGTTGAACAAGGTTATCATCAAGAACAAGTATACCCTACTATGTATTGATGATTTATTTGATCACCTTCACGGTGCTATGGTGTTCTCAAAGATTGATCGTAGATTGGGGTATCACCAAGTTAATATTAGGGCTTCGGACATCCCTAAGATGCCTTTCAAGACTCGTTATGGACATTATGAGTCTATGGTAATGTCGTTTGTGTTGACTAATGCCCCAACTTCTTTCATGCATTTGATAAATTCCAGCCTTATTTGGATTCTTTTGTCATTGTGTTCATTGATAATATATTGGTGCACTCCTTTAATAGGGAGGAGCATGAGCATCATTTGAGGATTGTGCTTTAGACATTGAGGGAGAAGAAGTTGTATTCTAAGTTCTCCAAGTGTGAGATTTTTTTGGACTTGCTGGAATATGGGCCACATGGTGTCTAGTGATGGGATAAATGTGGATTTGAAAACGATATAGGCAGTCCAGAATTGGCTCGGACCTTCTACCGTTACTGAGATTAGGAGTTTCCTATGTTTGGCTGTTACTATCATCGCTTCATGGAGGGTTTCTTGTCTATTGCAGCTCCATTGACCAAGTTGACTCAAAAAGACACTCCGTTTAGATGGTCAGACGAGGGTGAGGAGAGATTTCAGAAGCTCAAGATTACTTTGACTACAACTCCAGTTTTGGTACTACCCTCAGGATCAGGGTTGTACACGGTCTATTGTGATGCTTCATCTATTGGCCTTGGCTGTGTGTTTCTTTAGGATGGTAGGGTGATTGCCTACACATTCTGCAAGTTAAATCCCCATGAGAAAAATTCCTCGGTTCATGATTTAGAGTTAGCAGCTATTGTGAACGCACTCAAGATTTGGAGGCATTACTTACATGGTCGTGTCTTGTGAGGTGTATACGGATCATCGGAGTCTTTAGAATCTCTTCAAGAAAATAGATTTGAACTTGAGGTAGCGAAGGTGATTGGAGTTATTGACAAATTATGACATCTCTATCTTATATCACTCGAGGAAGGCTAATGTGGTAGAGTTGATTAGGAAAGTAGAGAGTATGGGGAGTTTGGCATTTATCCCAGCTATGGAGCAACCTTTTGATATGGATGTTCAGGATTTGGCTAATAGACTTGTGAGATTGGATATTTCTGAGCCTAGTAAGGTTCTCACTTGTGTTGTTGCACAGTCATCCTTGTTTGAGTGCATCAAGGTTTGCTATATGATGATGCCTACTTGCTTGTCCTTAAGGATGGTGGTTCTAAGAAGGTAACTATTGGTAAGGATGGTGTATTGCGACTTCAGGGTCAGATTTGCATTCCCAATGTGGATGGTTTGAGAGAGTTGATTTTTGAGGAGGTTCATAGTTTGCGGTATTCTATTCATCCTAGTGCTACAAAGATGTACCGTGACTTGAAGCACCATTATTGGTGGCGGAGGATGAAGAAAGTTATTGTTGTGTATATTGTGTAGTACTTGAATTTCCAACAGGTCAAGTATGAGCATTAGAGATTGGGTGGATTGCTTCAGAAGATTGAGATACCAGAGTGGAAATGGGAGCACATTACTATAGACTTTGTATTAGGATTGCCACGGACATTGAGGAGATTTGATGTTGTTTAGGTCATTGTGGACAGACTAACCAACTTTGTGCATTTTATTCCAGTCATGACTACCTACACTTCAGAGTAGTTAGCTAAGATCTACATCACAGAGATTGTCTTCTTGCTTAGTGTGCTTGGGTCTATCATCTCGGATCAAGGCACTAAGTTTACTTTGCACTTCTGGAGAGCGGTTCAGCGTGATTTTGGCGCACAGGTTGAACTGAGTACTGTATTTCACCCTCAGACGCACATGTAATCTAAGTAGGCAATTCAGATTTTGAAGTTCATGTTGAGCACATGTTTTATTAAGTTTCGTGGCTAGTAGGATCGGTCTTCTATCAGCATAGTTTGCATATAATAACAACTATCAGTCGAGCACCCAGATACATCCATATGAGGCCTTATATGGGAGGCGATATCGCTCTCCGGTTGGTTGGTTTGAACATGGTGAAGCTAGGTTATTGGGCACTGATTTGGTTTGTGATGATGTGGAGAAGGTGAAGTTGATTCAGGAATGGCTTCATACAGCACAATCCAGGCAAAAGAGTTATGTTAATAGGAAGGTTCGTGATGTGGCTTTCATGGACGTGAGAAGGTTCTTTTCCGAGTTTTGCCTATGAAGGGCATGATGATATTTGGGAAGAATGCCAAGTTGAGCCCTCGGTATATTAGTCTATTTGCGGTGTTACAGAGCGTGGGTGAGGTGGCCTACAGACATTCTTTGCCACCCATCTTGTCGGGAGTTCACTTAGTGTTTTATATTTTCATGCTTTGGAAGTATTATGACTGTTAGTCACACGTGTTGGATTTTAGTTCGGCGCAGTTGGATGAGAATCAAGCTTATAAAGGAGAATCGGTGGTCATTTTGGATAGGCAGGTTTGGAAGCTGAGGTCTAATGATTTTGCATCAGCAAAGGTTCAGTGGAGAGGAAAACTGGTCAAAGAGGCGACTTGGGACATCAAGCTTGATATACGGAGTAGATATCCTCATATTTTTGATATCCCAAGTATAACCCATATACTTCGGGGATGGTTGGTTTGGTTCCGAGAAGGTTTTGGTGTGAATTGGAACACCTAGTTCCGTTGTTGGAATCTTAAGTTGTAAGAGTTGACCAAGGTTTGACTTTTGTAAAAATAATCTCAGATTACTGTTTTGATGATTCCAACAAGTTCGTATGGTGATTTTGGACTTAGGCGTACGTCCGAATTTGGATTTGGAGGTTCCTAGGATGTTTTAGCCATAATTGAAGAAAGTTGGAAGTTTGAAGGTTTGGAAAGTTCACAAGTTTGACTGGGAGTTAAATTTGATGGTATCGGGTTCGGGTTGATGTTCCGAGACTTGAAATAGGTTCGTTTTATCATTTGGAACTTGTGTGCTAAGTTTGGTTGCATTCCGAGTTGGTTGGTTATGAATTGGACGCTTGGTTGTGAATTATTGAAGTTCTTGAACTTAAAGGCACGCAACATGAGTTTTGATGTTTGATTCTTGGTTGTGGATGTTATTTTGATGATTTGAGCTCATGAGCGAGTTCTTGTGAGGTTTATATACTTGTGTGGATATCTGGAGTGGGGATCAAAGGGCTCGGGTGAGTTTCGGATTGGTTCAGATTGATTTGGAAGTTGTAATTTTTGTTGGTGCTGCAGACATCGCATTTACGATGTCCTGCTCGCATTTTAAAGTATTTTTCTTGCAGACCGTTGATCGCATTAGCAATATGTGGCTGGAAAGAGCAGCTTCACATTTGTGAAGCTAATGTCGCAATTGCGACATCTACTTTTGCAAAGGGTTCTTTGCATTTGCGATGATTGGTCGCAATTGCGATGGCTGCTGCTCAGGGGCCTAGTTCGCATTTACGAGCCCTTTTGTCGCATTTGCGAACCCTTGGTCACAAATGCAACACCTACATCTGGGTTATAGAGAGCCATTTCGGTAATTTTTCTCATTATCTCATATTTTGAACCCCTAGACTTGGGAAACTTGGAGATTCTACGCAAGTCTTTCGGAGATCAATTCTGCATATTTTGAATCTACATGGATTATTAACACCAAAAACATGGGATTTTGAGGAAAATTTGGGGGTTTTCCCTACAACGTAAGAAAATGAAAATTGGGGATTTGAGCTATGATTTTGACTTGGTTTTGGAATCTAATCACATAATTGGATTCGTGGGGTTATGGGTAGTCATGATCTATTCTTTGACTCGGGTTTTACCATGTGAGTCTGGGTTGACTTCCGTTGACTTATTAGGAATTGAAGAAAGATCAAATTCTTATTGTTTGGAATCTATTTCTGTAACCTTGTTTGATGTTATTAAGTTGTTTTTGGCTAAATTTGACCCGTTCAGAGGCCAATTCGAGAGGCAAGGGATTTTTGGAGTATTGATTCTCATGCATTGGAGGTAAGTATCTTTCCTAGGCTTGGCTTGAGGGTATTTCCCTATAGGCTATGATGTTCGCTATATGTTGGGAGTGATGTATATGCGATGTTACGAGCGTATATACATGCCTTGCTTTGCTATCATGCTTCATCGATATAGTGTTTTATTCACTTGTTTGACTATGCGAGCTACTATTTTCGTGATAGAAATCATGTCTATGTTGTTACTCATATGTTTGAGACATGATCGGGCTATTTTGATATGTTAAGCTATTTGCCTTAGCCGTAGTCATACTTTTCAGTCATGATTTTATATCCGCGTGTTGTATCACCGTCTTGGTATATTTTTTATATGTTATCTCATATGTTGTTAGTGTTCTTGTGTGTGTGACACATGTTTGAGCGGTATTTTGGTCATGGCACTGTGAGATATGAGCATATTGAGATTTGAGCGGATTGATGACTGATATTGGGCAGTAGAGCCGTGTTGATATTTACTGTGAGGAGATGTTGCGTCAAGGCCTCGTATTGGGCTGAGTGGCATTGATTATTGGGTGTGGATATTGATTGAGAGGTGATGCTCGAGTCAGGCCCCATATTGGGCTGAGTAATATTGATCATTGACTTTTGATACTATCAGCGCTTGGACTAGGATCCACCCCTCCAGATTCAGGTGCTACTTTGGGCCCTGAGAGTGCAGGCACTTGACATGTTCTTAGCGAGGGGCTTATGCTAGGCACTCATACACTGTTGAGTGTGTGGCGGGGGGATGATTCAGGGGTATTTGTGTCTGGCACTGTGTATGTGCTAAGATTGTGTTTACCTGATGATTAAACTGTGATGTTGATGATTTGGCATGGATACTTGTCATACATGCATAGAGTTATATTTTGTTCATGCTATTTGATATTTGATGTCCTTAAAGTCGATGCCTTGAATGATATCTTTGAGAAGCATGCTTATTTTTTCTCTTACTGCGATAAAGATGAATCTGATATAACTGATGGTATTATCATTATCACAATGGAGATTTCAAGGTAGCACTATTGTTCCGTTCGCTGGCCTTGGAATCCTTTTTCTTATTTCATGTTATTACTGTTTAGTCGTTCGTACAGTATTATAATTGGCTCAGACCTTGTATTTAATTATTCTATACGGCTCATATACTCGATGACACCAGGTTTTAGGATTGTTTTCGGATATATTGTGTCACAACCCAAAATCTATCTAGTCGTGATGGCACCTAACCAGACCCACTAGATACACCAAATAATAATCAACATAACTCAAATGAGAATAATAATATCCAATGAGTAAAATAACTGAACTTCTATACAACATCTCGAGGATTGGATGTACAAGTCAAGAGCTACTAAGACTTTAGATTTGCAAAGATGGTACGAAATATAATTATAACATCTATTTGAAATATACATAAACACAACTCAAATCTAAAACTACCAAGGGCAAATGGTAGCCATGATCGGAAAATGGGTAAATCTTCAATGCCAGTTCCCGCCTTGCACAGCAACACCAACTCCAATATCTGCACGCAAGGTAAATAAGTGTAGTATGAGTACAACCGACCCCATGTACTCAATAAGTATCAGAACTAATTTCGGGGAGATAATAGAAGCAAGAATTATAAATGATACTCGCCAATCACCTGTACATTACATAAATCCTAACAAGTACAGAATAATAATATGAATGAATCATGAAATTTCAGACTAGACCACATTGGTGTACAAAAAATTCTTAACGTACTCTACTAAGTCAACAATCCAACATATAGGGAAGTTATGCAAATAAATCAGATAAACAACCAAGGAATATTGTAAATAAAGAAGAAAAGCAATAATCAAATATCAATCCATTGAGGCACGCAACCCGATCCAAATAGAAATCACATCACGACTCTCAAGCCTCTGTCAAAATCTCAGTAATCAAACCAAACCAGTAACCAGCTCTCCCAGAGCTCACATCAATCAGAAATTCGTTGGCTTCTCACAATCCGTGTGTACACCATCAAGAGAAAAACATGAGAGGGTGACCCTAAAGGGATGGATCCATATCCACACGCTGCACGACCAATTCAATGCTTTACACGGACAACTCACATGCTAATAATATCAACCGCACAGAAAATTCATGTGCTGCACGGACAACTCACGTACCATATTATTTATATCTGGATCCTTACAGACAACTCACGTGCCAATAATCACAATCCGCCCGATGTGGTCACATGCATAATATTACAATCTGCCCAGCGTGGTCATAGGCATAACAACAAAATCCGCCCGGCGTGATCATAAGCATAACAACACAATTTGTCTGGCATGGTCACATGCATAACGACACAATCTGCCTGATGTGGTCGCAGCATAACAGCACAATCCGTCCGGTGTGGTCATAGGCAAAACAATACAATCCTCCCGATATGGTCAAAGGCATAACAACACAATCCGCCCGATATGGTCACAAGCATAACAATACAATCCGCCCAAGGTAGTCACATGACACAGAGGCAAATACACATGAATACATGTATATGGTCAATGAATATAAGATTAAATGCTCATGGAATGGTATAAATGACATGCTAAAAGTGTATGCATCTGCTAAGTGTGCTATCATAGCTCAAATTGACAATTTCATCACGAAAGTAGCAAATATCAAGTACACTCAGGAAATTAGACTCCATGTAACCTCAAACATGGCTCAAATATCTCATAATAAGGGAAGAAGTATGAGAATATAACAACACGAAGCTTAGCAATCAATTCAAGGCATAACATAGAACCTGCGCCACTCATAGCACGTAGCTTTGACAAATTACTCAGGCAACTAGTGCCTCAACTAAGTTTGGATAAGATACTTCCCTCAAGCAAATAAAAATAAATACCGAGCAAGAAAAAAACAATCTAGAAACGCCATACCCCATCCCACGTGAATCAACTTCCGAACGGCTCGAAACTAGACAAAAGCAACTCAAAAACATCAAATAATACCTTAGGAAACAAACCCAAGCGTTAAAGGTCGAATCTTTAATTAAATACTCAAAGTCAACCAAAAGGTCAACCCGGGCCTGCACCTCGGAACCCGAAAAAACTCACAAATTCCGTCAACCCATTTGAATATAGGTCCAACCATACTAATTTCACTCAAATCCAACTCCGAATAGATGTTCAAAATTCAATTATTCACTTTAGAAAAGTTTAGACAAAACCTCCCAATTTCTCTTTTAGAATCAAAATCAAATGCCAAAATCGAAGATAAAATCATGAAATATAATCAAAATCGAGTCAAAAACATTTATCCCATTCCATGTGGTGCAAATCCTCTCAAAAAGTGCTCAAACCGATCTCTAAATCTCCAAATGTGATAAAATGAACAACCCTTAGACTAAATATAATCTACCAGGTAAGTCGCATCTGCGAATGAAGACCCGCTTCCGCGGACATGCACATGCGGCCTCAACCCCCCTTCTGCAAAAATGCCCCCACTCAGCACTTGTCGCTTCTGCGGCAACAAATCCGCTTTTGCGCTCAGGGGACCACTCCTGCGCACGCGCAAATGTGTCCAGGTCCCTGCACCTACGGCCTTCTCTCTCTCCAAACAATATTCGCTTCTGCGATAAAATGTTCTCATATGTGGACTCTGATCCCAGGCCCTTTGATCCCATAGTTCCGCAGGTGCGATCATACCAGAACTCAAAACAAATCTCAGCAATTCCACCATGATCCGAAATGGTCTGAAATCAATCTGAAATACACCTGGGGCCCTCAGGACCCCGTTTGAACATACCAACAAGTAACAAAACATAACATGGACCTACTCGAGGCCTCAAATTGCACATAACAACATGAAAACCACGAATCGTACCTCAAATCAACTTAGTAAACTATTTCAAACTTCCAAATTCCAAACTTACGCCGAACACGACAAAATAACTCAGAATCACCTCAAATTGTGCACACAAGTTCCAAATGAAATAAGGAACCTATTGCAACTCCCGGAACAACAATTTGAACTCGATAACATCAAAGCGAACTCCCGTTCAAACCTATGAACTTTCCAAATATTCAAATTTCTAACTTTTGCCAAATAGTTCCAAAACCTTCTTGAAGCATCCAAATGCTAATCTGGGCATACAACCAAGTCCAAAATCACCATCTGGATATAATGGAACCATAAAATCTCCTATCCAAGGTCAAATGCACGAAAGTTAAACTTGGTCAACTCTTCCAATATAAAGCTTCTTATTTGAGAATCATTTTTCCAAATCAATTCCGCCAACTCGAAGACCAAAACCGACTATACACGCAAGTCATAATACACCATACGAAGCTACTCATGACCTCAAACCACCAAACGGAATGCAAATTCTCAAAACAATCGGTCGAGTCATTGCATTTTCCCCACTTAAACATACATTCATTCTGGAACATACCAAGAGTCATTCCAAAGCCATCAAATCACTGTATAAACTCGCCAAGAACATACCCATGGGTGATCCTATGTCACCACAACTCATATAAGCCCAACAACACTACCTAACTTGAAATCCTCACTCCATTCTTAGTCCATAAACCTTAGAACTCAAGCTCCAATACCTGGAACACATCATAAGACTCGACTCTCGCATATATAGAATGTATAAGTTTGAACAATCTTGTATCAAGCCCTAACCATAACCCAAGATATACTGCATAACTCAGATTCTCATAGCAATAACTTCCGACCGCAATAGCTACCCATTAATAAACCGGCATCGGTAACAGACCTCATCTCAACTAAAACCTTGTTCTGAATCTTCGTACACTACCAACGATGAAAGAAATATGCAGATACTCAAAATCACTCATCTGATCAATATGTCATGGGGCTCTCTCACCGATAAGAACCATAGCCAAATTCTAAGCTGCATAATAACATTATTCTTCTAAACATACCTTAATCAAGTCTGATAGCACTCATTCTAGGTCCAATAACCTCATATCATCCAGTATAACATGCTCGACCAAATGCCACACCAGCACCGCCTTGAGCCACATACCATGCAGTTCGTGCACCAAATAGGGAACAACTCAAATATACCCAATAAGGGCAAAGAATGAGAGAACCATCCTGCAAGCTCAACATATATCACCACAAAGCGCAATGCTATAAACCCATCTCTTAGAGAAGAAACAAACATGCGAGATAAGCACAAACGATCATATCCTAACATAACTTCGCTGTGATGCGTCACCCAGTCCAAACATCGGTACACATGGAATACCTTGAGCCATGATACTCATAATCACCAACCATATGCATATCAACAACAAATATGAAAAGTGCATGATCATAACTATGGATAAATGGATAGGTATAATATACCACAAACATGAAGGCCATAACCAAGGCGCAACCAACCATGTTGCTCGAATTCTGCCACAAGGCCCAAACAGAACTGCATCATGTGTGTAAATAGTCAATAGTCTCACAACCCATTGTAGCATGGAAGGTCAATACATGGAACATATCAGAACACAAACAAGATCAACTCTAGCCGATCACACACCCGTCAACAATATTTGTGCTGAGTAAATAAATCCGACCAGATGTAGAACGCACATCCTAGTTAGGCCTACCAATGGCCTCCAAATTGATTCTGATCCTCCTGAAGTGAGTAGATAACCTTCCAAATGATCCACTGAAACCTATCCATAATGCATACCATCAACTATCTAACTCTGACCATATCTTCATAGTGCACAATCAAGGAATAGCCCACCTCTAAGACTCCCGGTCTCCAAATCACAAGAATAAAAGATATCCATATCCTATCCCGACTCGACCACCCAAATAACACACAGCTCTCATGCACAATCATCTCACGAGAAACACTTCCATGAATCCTCTATGCCACGTAAAGAAATTTGAACATTAGCAGTCAATAACCAGGCAATTATCGTAATTCCAGTCAAGCATTTGCAAGTCAAAACACGGCGCGCCTTCTGAAATGCACACCCTTCTCAGGTGATACCAGATAGTACTAGCATTCTTCTACACATCTAAACCCGTCCATATTGTCTAAAACTCATGACCTTCCCTTCGAAACTGAACCGTAATTGTACATGCCAACCTCGATCCCAGATATCGCCCAACATCTATCATGCCATCATATGAAAACCATAATTCCATTATTGACTCTGAGTCACAAACAATATACATAATACTCAATCAGCCAGAAACCTCCCACTTGATCCCATCCAAGAGAAAATCACAATGTGCAACAAACTCCTCATACCAGTCAAAAATATCCATCTCAAGTTGTGGTCAACACTGTCGAGAACTCTTCGAAACCCATTTGCACATAACCAGGCCATCATAACTGGGTCCCTCTAACTCAACCAAGTCACGCATCTCGTCAAACCTGAGAGTATTTCCACAAGACACTGGTAAAGCCTTACGACAACAAAAGAACTGATCATACCCATCCCTATGTTGATCCAACCTACTAACAAGTTGTCCTATTTCTTCAAGTCCTTTCTGAATTGCATTCAAGTTAACACTTCTCCTTGCTAGTACACCATAACCCTTAACCAAAGCTCATCACAAGATATCCTAGCATGAAACCATATCGCCCTAAAGCCCATAAGCCACTGTATTCCCTCTTAATCACCTAGGAGTATTGTTTCCGAGATGCCCGCTCTGAAGAGACCTTATGATAATCTAAATTTGTATCCTTAACCTCACTAATATTGAAATGTAGAATATGTAATGATATAGAAATACCGCGAGTCCCGGAACCATCTAATGCGAATCTATGATCTTAGCCATTTACCAATTCGGGAAATCGAGAGTCATCCACCCTATTCTAATCTCAAATGCACCGCCCAAGTGAGTCGAACGACTTGTGCTCCATTATCACACCAACACCCAAAGAAGTAACCCCATATTTAAGCAACCAAGCAAATCTCATTCTCCTTGCGTAGTACGTCTACTACAAATAACAAACCCGAATCACTATAAGATTTCCACATATCCATAAAGTGTAATATATCATGCATCTATAAATTTCCTTACTCGATTCATCCTCGAAATCTACCTTTTCAAGTCAAAACCGATCCACGCGTATACCTCAGACCAAAACTAACATAACACATGACCATGCAATCTGATCGCCAATAGCCGACTCCCCTACTTGGCTTGGAGCCATAGAACACAACATCCTATAACCCACAACACCCTTTACTCCATAACTGCCATAATCCTGTACTATAATTCAACTAAATTCTTCGTAAGCTCATGTAGCACAAATCATAAAGTACCTCAAATCATCTGCTAAACTCACATTTATCCTCGAGACAGTCGTGCAAACTCCTTCAAGCGATCCAAACTCAAATTGCAGCACATACACACCGCGCTGGTAGAAAGGAAAGTCTTCACAGAAACATCATAGGGATCACACAACCTCATCACATCCACAAGAAATAACCCACCTTCTTAGCCTCAACCGGGTATTTCTTTATGCCCTTTCATGGCCACAACCACTATGCAATCACTTAATCCTCCCGAGTTTGGACTAGTCAACAAGACATAAGAATCTACTTCATTCCACAGTTGAACAACTAAAACATCTCAAATATACTCACAACTCAAGATGGTAAAACATATCAAGACAGAAATCAAGTATCCATAGTCCTTTCACATCCCAAGCAAAAATTCTTCTCGACACATCCAGATCATTTAAGCCTAGTTCTCAGTCACATGATTACACATCATATAGCTATCCAACCACTCACTTAGACATAAATCCCACTCTTAGTACCACTACCAAACATATGAGTCCAAAAGCACATACTCGCGCAATCGAAACCGCCGAGCCCAAGCTGCGGCTTGAACCTAGGCTTAAGTCCCCCATACTGGCCCATCTCTACAACGTAGAAAACATATCTCTCACTTCATCCAGGACTTCATAGGCCGTTAGTGCACAACTGATATCGGGTGCTCAACATCACGTACGAGTGAGCGGAGGCAATTTAAAGAGATACGCTTCAAGCTGAATCATTGTGGTACGATAATGTAACAACCTGACCGGTCGTTTTGAGTTTTATCATTCTGTTCAGTGGTTTGAGACTTTGAGTAGCTTCATATTGTGTATTATGAATTGCGTCTATGGCTGGTTTCAGTTTTCGAGCAGTTCGGGATTGATTTGGAAAAATGATTCTTGTTTTAGAAGCTTTAAGTTGGAAGAGTTGACCAAGATTGGACTTTTAGGTAAACTGTAACGACCCGGCCTATGGTTTGGAGTATTATAACCCTATTTCCCTATTTACTGGTCAAATTATACTTTACAGTTATTTTGTGAATTGCCGGAGTGATTGGTTTGGGTCTGGTGAGGTTTTGGAATGAATTGGAACATTTAGTTCCAAGGTTTAAATCTTAAGTTAAAATAGAGACCAGATGTCAACTTATGTGTAAACCACCCCGGAATGGAGTTTTGATGATTCCAATAGCTCCGTATGGTGATTTTGGACTTAGAAATGTGTCTGGAAAATTATTTGGAGGCACATAGTGAAATTAGGCTTGAAATGCCGAAAGTTGAACTTTTGGGAAGTATGACCGAGGGGTTGACGTTTCGATATCAGGGTCGGAATCCAATGTTGGATATTGGAAGAGGTCTATAATGTTAAATATGACTTGTGTGCAAAATTTGAAGTCATTCCGAATTGATTTGATGTGTTTCGACATAAGATATAGAATTTAAAAGTTCAAAGTTCATTAATTTTAATTTGAGGGGTGATTCATCGTTTTGAAGTTGTTTGATATGATTTAAGGCCTCAAGTAGGTCTGTATTATGTTATGTGACTTTTTGGTATATTTGGTGGAGGTTCCGGGGGCATCGGGTGAGTTTCGGATGGTTAAATAATCAAATTCGAACTTAAGGAAATGGTGGATTTGCTGTCTACTGGTGTGATCGCACCTGCAAAACTTTTGATCGTAGGTGCAAAGCTGCATGTGCACGCAACCAGTCGTAGAAGCAGCTAAGAGAGGAACTAGGCAGTGCTCGCAGGTGCGAAGAAATTGCCACATTTGCAAGGCCGCATGTGCGAAGGGGTATGCGCATCTGTGAGCCCGCAGATGCGAGAAGGCCGCCGCAAATGCGTGATTTGAGAAGGCCGACTATTTCCTTAGGCGCGCATTTTGTCCGCAAAAGTGAGGGTCGCGGGTGCGACCCTTTGTCCGCAGTTGCGGAAATCGTTGGGGCGGAAGCTTAAATTTGGGGTTTCGTGATTTTTAACCATTTTTCGATTTTGGAGCTCGGTTTGGGAGATTTTGGAAAGGAATTTTTCCACACAACTTGGGGTAAGTGTTCTTGAATCCCTTGTGATTATATTTCATGAATTAATCTTCATTTTTGATGTAAGATTATTGAATCTTCAAGAGAAATAGAAGGAAATTTCTATAATGTCACAAAAGGAATTTTTCTAGTTTTGAATACCGATTCGGAGTCGGATTTGAGTGAAATTACTATGGTTGAACTTGTAATTGGATGAGTTGTCGTATTGTGTGAGTTTCGTCGGATTCCAAGACGTGTTCCCCATGGGAGATATTTTGGGGCGTAATTTCGGATTTTTATGGAAAATATCAATATTTTGATATGGAATTAATTCCTATAAATTTTGTGGGCTGAATCAAATTAATTGTGAGTATATTCGAGCCATTAGGAAGTTAATACGTGCATAATGAGATTTCTGGAGCATTGTTATTCTTGCTCGGCATTGAATTTGGCTTATTATGTGAATTGTTGGGAGGTGACGCACATGCTAGGTGATGGGCGTGTGGGCGTGCACTATAGAAATTGTGATATAATTGTTTTTGTGGAATTTTGTAGTTAAATAATCTTGGCATTTTCCATGCGGTTTTATGTGTTAAAGAAATTGAGCTGAAAAGCACATTAAAAATCATGTTGAGGCTATGTTGCCAGTATTATTGGGACCCACAGAGGTCATATTACCGTGAATTATTTGTTTTAAATTTAAAATTCATACTCAATCATATTCATGTCATTACATATCATATCTCAGTCTCTGTTGTTATTATTGATACATCATATCACAATTGTTGGGCTATTTTCATGACATTGTGAGCCCATGAGAGAGAGACTGGAGAGATTGATGACTGAGTGAGGCCGAGGGCCTGATTGTGAGGATTATTATGTGGATCGGGATTGCTCGCCTACAGCAGGCCTTATAGGCTTTATTATAAGACGTGAGTTGTCCGTGCAACATGTGAGTTGTCCGTATGGATCCAGATATTATCATAGCACGTGGGTTGTCCGTGCGGATCCAGATATTATTATAGCACGTGAGTTGGCCGTGCAACACGTGAGTTGTTCGTGCAGATTATAGCACTTGGGTTGTAGGAGCTAGTCATGAGTCTGTACACACCCCCAGTGAGCGCAGGTACCTACTGTGTGCGAGTGCTGAGCGATTGTGAGGACTGAGTTACTAGGAAGACTGAGTGAAATGATACTCTGGGAGTATGCATATGATTTTATCACTGAGTTGCATCGCATTGGCATGCACACATGACATACAGGCATAAATATGTATTTTCCTCGTGTTGTACAGTATCACATCATTGATGATTTCTCACACATGTTGACAGATGGGCATAGTGATGCATTTGTTTTACGCGGGTTATCTGGAAATAAAATGTAACATCTCATTTATTATTGAAAGGATTTTGTGAAAATATTTTGTTTTCAGACTTATTCATATTTTTGGCAACTTCGGTAAACGATTTGGGTTTTCACTGATGTACTTGAAAGGAAGAACTATTTTAGAAAATCATGATTTTGCTGAGCATCTTATCTCGGAGTTACTTTTTGTATTATTTGCTTTACGTTGTTATGAACTGTTGTTGGTATTTAGTGGTGGAACCGACCTTGGTAAAAGCTCGTCACTACTTTCAACCTAAGGCTAGGTTTGCGACTTACTCAATACATAGAGTCGGTTGTACTGATACTCCACTTCTATACCCTGTGTGCAGATGTTGACTGTTGCTGTTGCTGCGTTCATTGGGAGCTGGATCTAAAGATGTACCTGCATTCTGGTTGTAGCTGCCTCTTGCTCATGGTAGCCTTAGATTCATAGAACTCAGTTTATGTACTTTTCAAACAGATGATGTGTTTACTTCATACTAGCATTGTAGACTCTATTTTTAGAAGATCAAGATTTGTACTACTAGTTCTTGGGTAATGTATAAGTTTAAGATATTTTTTTACTTAAATTTCTTTAATAATTGTTATTGGAATTGGGTAGTTAAAAGTTGGCTTACCTAGTGGGTTGGGCTAGGTGCCATCACGGCTAGTTGGAGTTTGGGTCATGACAAGGTGGTATCAGAGCTCTAGGTTCATAGGTTCTTCAAATCATGAGCAAGTGTCTAGTAGAGTCTTGCGGATCGGTATAATGACGTCCATACCTATCTTCGAGAGGCTACAGGGCATTTGGGATATATACTTCCCATCTTTCCTTCCTTATCGTGCGGAATTGATTCAACTTGAGACATAACTCTTTGGATTTCCTTCCACTTATTTGTATGCACACATGAGTGCTTGGTATCAGCTGTGCATCACTGGCTTGTGATTCTATGAACTAGGTTCGAGATGTGTATTATGTGTGTTTGGTGATGGGCCAGTCTGGAGGACTTGAGGTTAGGTTTCGACTACAGCTTAAGTTCGGTAGCTTCAGTTACAACTTATACATTTGGACTTTTATATCCAGTAATGTCCCTACGAGTGGAATTTTTGGCTCGATGAGCGGTGGAATGGCCTTACAGCTTGTTCAAACTCATACAGTGTGTAAATGTAAGATTCGTGTCATGAAAGAAATTCTAAAGGTTGAAAATTAAATTCCAAGGTTTATGGGCTAAAGTTAAATAAATGCTTTCAGTTGTATTGTGGTGTCAAGCTTATATGGAATAGGGTGACGTGGGTTCACCCCCGGGTGCATGTGTGGTAAGATGGATCAGTGATTTGATGGCTTGGAAACGACTCTTAGCACGTTCGAGGATGAATATATGTCTAAGTGGGGGAGAATGTAATGACCCGGCCGGTCGTTTTGAATATTACAACCTTGTTTCCCTATTTAGTGCTCAAATTATACTTTACAGTTGTTGTGTGAATTGCCGGAGTGATTGGTTCGGGTTCGGTGAGGTTTTGAAATGAATTGGAACACTTAGTTCCATGGCTTAAAGCTTAAGTTAAAATAGTGACTGGATGTCGACTTATGTGTAAACGTCCCCGAAATGGAGTTTCGATGATTCCAATAGCTCCGTATGGTGATTTTAGACTTAGGAACGTGTCCGGAAAATTATTTGGAGGTACATAGTGAAATTAGGCTTGAAATGTCGAAAGTTGAATTTTTGGCAAGTTTGACCAGGGGTTGACTTTTTGATATCGGGGTCGGAATCCGATTCAGGAAATTGGAATATGTACGTAATGTGAAATGTGACTTGTGTGCAAAATTTGAAGTCATACCGGATTGATTTGAAGTGTTTCGACTCAAGATATAGAATTTAAAAGTTTAAAGTTCATTGATTTTGATTTGAGGTGCGATTCATCATTTCGAAGTTGTTTATATACTTTTCAAACAGATGATGTATTTACTTCATACTAGCTTTGTAGACTCTATTTTTAGAAGCTCATGATTTGTACTACTAGTTCTTAGGGAATGTATAAGTTTAAGATATTTATTTACTTAAATTTCTTTAATAATTGTTATTGGAATTGGGTAGTTAAAAGTTAGCTTACCTAGCGGGTTGGGCTAGGTGCCATCATGGCTAGTTGGATTTTGGGTCATGACAAGGTGGTATCAGAGCTCTAGGTTCATAGGTTCTTCAATCATGAGCAAGTGTCTAGTAGAGTCTTGCGGATCGGTATAATAACGTCCGTAGCTATCTTCGAGAGGCTACAGGGCATTTGGGATATATACTTCCCATCTTTCCTTCCTTATCGTGCGGAATAGATTCAACTTGAGACATAACTCTTTGGATTTCCTTCCACGTATTCGTATGCGCACATGAGCGCTCGGTATCAGCTGTGCATCACTGTCTTGTGATTATATGAACTAGGTTCGAGATGTGTATTATGTGTGTTTGGTGATGGGCCAGTCTGGAGGACTTGAGGTCAGGTTTCGACTACAGCTTAAGCTCGGTAGCTTCAGTTATAACTTGTACATTTGGACTTTTATATCCAGTAATGTCCCTACGAGTGGAATGTGTGGCTCGATGAGCGATGGAATGGCCTTATGTTGAGTACGATGTAACTGCAGGATGTGTTAAGATGATTTGAATGTGACGAGAAGTGTTTCTGTGAAATGTAAAGGAAAGGCCATTGGGTGCTTGATTTTTGTTTTGATGTGACGTACAGTCTCGAGTGTGAATGTTTTAAAGGATCTTTCACGATTATTAAATTTTGGGACAAATTAAATTCTCATGTCTGGTTAATGAGTTTGGACTCAGATAGACTAAGTGATTGCATAGTAATTGTGACTGCGAAAGGTATAAAAAGATACCAGTTTGAGGCTAAGCAAGTGGATAATCCCCTGCGGAGTAATCTACGTAGGTGTATTCCTTATGATGTGAGTAGAGAGTTTCTTTTCTGCCGACGGGGCATATGGGTGGAGATTTGAATTTGAATCTGGCTGAGAAAGTTGGCTTGAGTGTCAAGCGAATGATTGTGAGTTTAGCGAATGATTTTAGGTATTTTATTTATTGTTGGCGTTGCATGAGTTTAAGAAGAGGTTTCGTTGAACTGACTGTGGCAACATGACAGTAATAGATTATGAGTATTGTGAGTTATGAACTATTTTAATCTACGATTTTGAGCCAAGTGGGGGAGTCTGCTATGGACAAATCAATTCATGGGTATGTGTCCAATTTTTGTTTGGGTGTGAATTATACTTGGGAATCAGTGATGACTTGCAGAGGTGGAGTTCGAAAATGACTCGAATAAAGAAATTCCTAGTTACAGGTTATATTGCACTTATGAGTATATGAAAATTGTGGGATGAGTGAATTGTTATTTGTGAATGATGTAGTGCCCATGGAATATGAAATTGATCGGTGGTATTAAAAAGTATAGTTAACTCTTTGAGTGTTGTTGGGCTATTGGGGCACGTGTCTGTTAGCCCATTTGGGTGGTGTAATTTGGATTTGAACAAAGGGGGTGACTCTCAAGAAAGTTCCAATAGGTTCGAGCTTTATATATAGCAATTGAGAATTTCTTCGGACTTGTGTATGGTCAAATCTGAGATTTGCGTTTGGTGGTGCCTGGACTTGCGGAAGTTCTGTATGACTGTGGATTCTACATTTTAGTATAAGGAAGGTAAGAAGAACAATTTCAAATTCACATAAGGTATTCTCAGAGTTAGTGTTACAGTTGTGGTATTTTTGAAGGTGCTTAAAAAGAATACAGTTGTTTATGGGCCGTAGGGCGTTGTGGTTCTATGCTAGGTGTGTGGGGTGGGTTGTGGTTAAAGATCGTGGTGTTTTAGCAAGGAGAAGTATCAATCTGAAGGCAAATTCAGAAGGGACTTGGAGAAATAGGACAATTGGGCAATAGACTGTACCAGTATGGTAATGGTAGGATCTGTCATTTGGGTAATTACGACATGGTAAGACTTTATAGTTGTTTTGGTGGCAATATTCTTGGGTTTGGTGACCAACATGGCTTGGTTGAGTTAGAGAGATTCAGTCCTGATGACTTGGTTATGTGCAAATTGATTCCAAAGTATTCTTAATGGTTTCTACCAGTGTGGAGAACATGTTGTGTATTGTGATTTTCTCCTGGAAAGAAGCAAGAGAAAGGTTTCTAACTAAAACGGTATGTAAATTATTGGTGACTCAAAGTTGATAATAAGATTCTTGTGCTTTTCACATGATGGCAAGATAGATGTTATATATTGTGCGAAAGCTAGATTTTCATGTACAAGGTGGCAGTACGGTCTTGAAGAGAAGGTAACGAATGTTGGACAACATGGGCGGTTCCAAATAACTAGATGATCACTATTACTACTTGGTGTTGTATGAGAAGGGGACGAATTTCAGAAGGCACATGGTATTTTGACTTACAGATGTATAATTAGTATTGCGGTACTCACATGGTTGATAGACTGCTGATATTCAAATTATTTCTATGTGGCATGGAAGAATTATGGGAGTATTTCTTGTGGGATGATAGTGCATGAAAGATGTGTTAGTCATTCAAAGGCTATAATTAGGATCAGTTATGATGATTCACGTGTCGTATAAATTTGGAATTTGGGAGTTTGAGGAGTAGATTGTTCATGGTTGCGTACTGTGAAGTTGTGGCTGAAGCTAGTCACATGATAGGATGTATTATGAATCAGTCGCGGTGAATTTTCGGAGGGTTATTTGTCTATTTGTGGGTGACCAGAGTTGATTTGGGGGTCCATTGGTAGGCTCAATTAAGATGTGTATTCTACACCGAGCCGGAATGGTTGGCTCCATACTGCTATGTGTTGAGGGATGTGCCATTCGATTGATGTTGAGCTTATTCGTGTTCTGAGATGATATATGAGTTACTCCTTTATGCTACGAAGAGTTGTGATTCATTGGTTATGTGCACACATAGTGTGGTCGTACTGGGGGGCTTATGGCGGAATTTGAGCTAGATGAGTATTTGGGTATTGCACGATTGATTCCGTATTGGTTATATTCTTTCAGGTTTTGTGTGGCATTGTGTCATTTGCCACTCCAGAGTTATTGATTTTTTGAGCAGGATGGCTCGGGGTATATAATATGGACCAGTGTTTGGATGGAGTCACGCATTGCACCGGAGCTATGTTAAGGTATGAACCTTGTGTTAGAATCGTGTGATGGTTCTACGGTGTGTGATGAATTTTCAGCAATTCTTTTTGGTGATACTTGTTAATATTGTGAGGCAGTCCTCTCATTTGTGTCATTTTCCATGACTGAATACATTTGAATTATTGCGTATTGGCGCACGGATGGCATGAGTTATGGCTCTGAGTTATATTGTGCGGCATGTCCGTGGAATAGTTGTGTTTAGTGATATAAGGTCATTGGACCTAGAATGGGTACTATCAAGTTTGATTACAGTATGTTCAGAAGAATAATATTAAAAGTCGGCTCAGAAAGCGATTATGGTTCTGGTTGGGGCGAGAGAGCTCTGTGACTTGTTGATCTGGTAAGTGATCATGAAATTCCGCATGTTTATTTTATTATCAACAGTGTACGAAGGTTTTGGGATGAGGTTTGGTTCGATATGGGTTTAATACTAGTATTAGTTGGTTTGGGAGTAGTCATTATGATCAGGAATGGTGCTGCGAGCATGCGAGTTGTGTAATATGTTAGGTGATTATATCCGTGGTTATAGTTATGGTTATGGCTTGTTACAGCTTGTTCAAACTCATACAGTGTGTAAATGTAAGATTTGTGTCATGAAAGAAATTCTAAAGGTTAAAAATTAAATTCCAAGGTTTATGGGCTAAAGTTAAATAAATGCTTTCAGTTGTATTGTGGTGTCAAGCTTATATGGAATAGGGTGACGTGGGTTTACCCCCGGGTGCATGTGTGGTAAGATGGATCAGTGATTTGATGGCTTGGAAATGACTCTTAGCACGTTCGAGGATGAATGTATGTCTAAGTGGGGGAGACTGTAATGACCCGGCCGGTCGTTTTGAATATTACAACCTGTTTCCCCATTTAGTGCTCACATTATACTTTACAGTTGTTGTATGAATTGCCGGAGTGATTGGTTCGGGTTCGGTGAGGTTTTGAAATGAATTGGAACACTTAGTTCCAGGGCTTAAAGCTTAAGTTAAAATAGTGACTGGATGTCGACTTATGTGTAAACAACCCCGAAATGGAGTTTTGATGATTCCAATAGCTCCGTATGGTGATTTTAGACTTAGGAGTGTGTCCAGAAAATTATTTGGAGGTACATAGTGAAATTAGGCTTGAAATGTCGAAAGTTGAATTTTTGGCAAGTTTGACCGGGGGTTGACTTTTTGATATCGGGGTCGGAATCCGATTCTGGAAATTTGAATATGTCCATAATGTGAAATGTGACTTGTGTGCAAAATTTGAAGTCATCCCGGATTGATTTGAAGTGTTTCGACTCAAGATATAGAATTTGAAAGTTTAAAGTTCATTGATTTTGATTTGAGGTGTGATTCATCATTTCGAAGTTGTTTTATATGATTTGAGGCCTCGAGTAGGTCTGTATTATGTTATGGGACTTGTTGGTATATTTAGTTGAGGTCTCGGGGGGCCTCGGGTGAGTTTCGGATGGTTAACAGATCAAATTCGGACTTAAGGAAATGCTAGAACTGCTGCCTACTGGTGTGATCGCACATGCGAAGCTTTTGATCACAGGTGTAAAGCCGCACGTGCGCGCAACTAGTCGCAAAAGCAGCCAAGAGAGGAACAGGACAGCGCTCGCAGGTGCGAAACAATCGCCGCATCTGCGAGGCAGCATGTGCGAAGGGGTATGGGCATCTGCGAGCCTACAAATGCGAGAAGGGCGCCGCCGATGCGAGATTTCAGAAGGCCGACTGTTTCCGCAGGCGCGCATTTTTTCCGCAGAAGCGAGGGTCGCAGGTGCGACCCCTTGTCCGCAGATGCGAAAATCGCTGGGACAGAAGCTTAAATTCGGGGTTTCGTGATTTTTACCCATTGTCCGATTTGGGAGCTCGATTTGGGCGATTTTGGAGAGGAACTGTTCCAGACAACTTGGGGTAAGTGTTCTTGACTCCCTTATGATTATATTGCATGAATTAATTTTCATTTTTGGTGTAAGATTATCGAATCTTCAAGAGAAATAGAAGGAAATTTATATAATGTCACAAAACGAATTCTTCGAGTTTTGAATACCGATTCGGAGTCGGATTTGAATGAAATTAGTATGGTTGAACTTGTAATTGGATGGGTTGTCGTATTTTGTGAGTTTCATTGGATTTCGAGATGCGGGCCCCACGGGTAATGTTTGGGGGCATAATTTCGGATTTTTGTGGAAAATATTAGTATTTTGATATGGAATTAATTCCTATAAATTTTGCAGGCTGAATCAAATTAATTGTGACTAGATTCGAGCCATTCGGAAGTTGATACAAGCATAATGGGATTTCTGGAGCATTGTTTAGCTTGCTCGACATTGGATTTGGCTTGTTTGAGGTAAGTAACTCTTCTAATCTTGGAGCTGAGGGTATGAACCGTGAATATATGTATTATGTGAATTGTTGGGAGGTGACACACATGCTAGGTGGCGGGCGTGTGGGCGTGCACTATAGAAATTATGACATAATTGTTCTGTGGAATTTTGTAGTTAAATAATCTTGGCATTTTCCATGCGGTTTTATATGTTAAAGAAATTGAGCTGAAAGCATATTAAAAGTCATGTTGAGGCTATTTGCCAGTATTAAGGGACCCACACAGGTCATAGTGCCGTGAATTATTTGTTTTACATTGAAAATTCATAATCAGTCATATTCATGTCATTGCATATCATATCTCAGTCTCCGTTGTTATTATTGATACATCATATCACCATTTTTGGGCTATTTTCATGACATTGTGAGCCCACGAGAGAGAGAGAGACTGGAGAGATTGATGACTGAGTAAGGCCGAGGGCCTGATTGTAAGGATTATTATATGGATTGGGGTTGCTCGCCTGCAGCAGGCCTTATAGGCTTTATTATAAGACGTGAGTTGTCCGTGCAGCATGTTAGTTGTCCGTACGGATCCAGATATTATCATAGCACGTGAGTTGTCCGTGCGGATCCAGATATTATTATAGCACGTGAGTTGGCCGTGCAACACGTGAGTTGTCCATGCAGATTATAGCGCTTGGGCTGTAGGAGCCAGTCATGAGTCTGTACACACCCCCAGTGAGCGCAGGTACCTACTGAGTGTGAGTGCTGAGCGATTGTGAGAACTGAGTTACTAGGAAGACTGAGTGAAATGATACTTTGGGAGTATGCATATGATTTTATCACTGAGTTTCATCGCATTGGCATGCACGCATGACATACAGGCATAGATATGTATTTTTCTCGTGTTGTACAGTATCACATCATTCATGATTTCTCACACATGTTGACAGATGGGCATAGTGATGCATTGGTTTTACACGGTTTATCTGGAAAGAAAATGAAACATCTCATTTATTATTGAAAGGATTTTGTGAAAATTTTTTGTTTTCAGACTTATTCATATTTTTGGCAACTTCGGTAAACGATTTGGGTTTTCACTGATGTACTTGAAAGGAAGAACTATTTTAGAAAATCATGATTTTGCTGAGCATCTTATCTCGTAGTTACTTTTTGTATTATTTACTTTACGTTGTTATGAACTGTTGTTGGTATTTGGTGGTGGACCCGAACTTGGTAAAAGCTCGTCACTACTTTCAACCTAAGGCTAGGTTTGTTACTTACTCAGTACATGGGGTCGGTTGTACTGATACTACACTTCTGTACCTTGCGTGCAGATGTTGACTGTTGTTGTTGCTGCATTCGTTGGGAGCTGGATCTGAAGATGCACCTACGTTCCGGTTGTAGCTGCCTCTTATTCATGGTAGCCGTAGATTCATTGAACTCTATTTATGTACTTTTCAAACAGATGATGTATTTACTTCATACTAGCTTTGTAGACTCTATTTTTAGAAGCTCATGATTTGTACTACCAGTTCTTGGGGAATGTATAAGATTAAGATCTTTACTTACTTAAATTGCTTTAATAATTGGTATAGGAATTGGGTAGTTGAAAGTTGTCTTACCTAGCGGGTTGGGCTAGGTGCCATCATGGCTGGTTGGATTAAGGGTCGTGGCATAAACGGACTCAGAAAGGGGTTTTGATTGTTATGATAGGTTTGCATAATGATTTTTGACTTATACGTATGTTCGAATTTGGTTTCGGAGGTTCCTAGAAGAATTCGACACTATTTGTCCAAAGTTGGCAATTTGAAAAACTTAAAAGTTCATAAGTTTGACCAAGAGTTGACTTTGATGTTATTGGACTCCAATTGGTGTTTCGAGACTTTGGATAGGTCTATATAGTTTAATTGAACTTGTGTCCAAAATCTGGAAGTAATCCAAAGTGATTAAGTGTGATTCAGACACTTTTTTGAAAGAATGAAGATTTAATAAGTTAAGAGAAATTCTATTTTGTTTGAGCCTCGATTAGTTGTTGTGATGTTCCCGTGGGTGTGTTGAGGCTTTGGATAAGCTTGTACGGTGTATTTGTACTTTTTGGTATGATTGGATGGGCGGCTCGAATGTGTTTCAGATCATTGGTTGAGAAACAACTATATTAAAGATGTGAAGTTTGACCCTGGTCAATATAAGGTAAAGATGACCTATTTTTGGTGTTTTGAGTTCTCAAGCAGGTTTATAGCGTGTTTTATGATTGAAATGCATATATGGTTTGTGTCCGGAAGGTTACAAATGAGTTTTGGGGTGTTAAAACGAAGATTTTCATATTGGTGTTTTTTTTGTGGCGTGAATAATTACGAAAATGCCATTACAATTTTCCGATTTCTTTAAAAACTTCAAAACATCATATCTCCCTCTTTTAAGGCCGAATTGGATAATTCAAGAGGCTATCTTGGATGTAATCTCGCAAAGATCGTGTTGGGATTATCAAATGTGAGCTTGGGGATCATCTAGGACCTGAATCAAGCTGGGACAACTGCATTGTTTCCTTATTTCAGAATTAAGTTACTTTTTCTCACAAGGTTTTGGAGGTTTTGGGCGATTTTGGAGGGGATTTTCATCTAAAAATAATGGGTAAGTGATTCTAATCAGTTTTCAACTATATTTCATGAATATACCTCAGAGTTTTACATCAAATCTATGAGAATCAAATAGGAAAATCTAGAAATTTTCTCAAGTTTTGGAAAAATAAAGAATTGAGTTTTGAGAGTCGATTTGGACTCGGATTTGTAAACAAAATACATATATGGACTCGTGGTTCTATGGGTAGTCAGAATCTACCCTTTGACCTAGGTTTTGACCGAAAGGGCCCGGCATTAACTTTTGTTGACTTTTTGGAAAAAAATATAAAGATTATAGCGTTATTTATTGTAATTGGTTTCTCTTGCATTGTTTGATGTTATTAAGTTCTTTCGGTTAGATTTGAGCAGCGTGGAGGCAAATTATAAGTAAAAAGCTATTTCCGAGGGTTGAGTTGGCCTAGTTGTGTGTGGGAGAAACTACCCCTTAGGATTTGGGTTGATTGTGCTATTTGTGTTATATGAAAGCCGTGTACGCAAGGTGAAGAGTGGGTATGCGGGCTATATGTGTATTTGACCTGTTTAGATTATCTAGACTTTTTCCACGCCTTTAATTGAATTGTCATAACATGTTATATCTCTCATTGTTAATCTACTCTTACATGCTCTATTTGACGTTGTTAGCACTTGTTCTACCTCTTACTTTTTATTTTTCTCTTATATGATTTAGTTGAAGTTATTACCTTCCTTATTGTCTTGTTACATCTTAATTATTGAATTACTTTTAATTAAAGTTATTATTTCACGAAATATCATCTTGTTGAGCTATTGATGTTGAAATTGTAATAGATGTTATCACATTGAGGCGAAGTTGTTAATTGTTGAGATAACTTTCTTTGTTGAGCATTCTCATTTATTTTGTTACTGTTGAAATTTTTGTACACATTGTGGTTGAGCCATGGGAAATATGTTGAGGAAACATTGGTGTTGTTGACATTTTGGCAGGTTGTGGAATATGGGCACTTGTGGTGCGAGTTATGATTGTGTTGTGATATTGATACACATGCGGTGGTATAAGGCTGGGGGTTGATACGCATGAGGTGATTTAAGGTGGGCTTGATACGCGTGTTGCTAGTAAGGGAACTACTTGATGCCACGCGGTGAGATAAGGTAGGCTAAAACGCGTGTAGCTATTTTGAAAAAAATGACTTTCAAAACTAAATGTAAGGCTCACGCGGTGATATAAGAAAAGATTGTGATTGAAATTATGAAATGTGATACGAGGTGGTACCTCGGTTGTGATTTTCATTGCATGTTCGATGTTGGAATAACATGTTGATTTGAACGGTCATTGTTCTTCCTTCAATCATTCATCCGCATTTTGATTGTGTTTGGTTATTCGTTGTTATCTTGGTGTTGGATCGATTGTGGTTTCTTGTATGAGTCATGCACTCCACGTGATTTGTTGTGTTGCTTTAACATGCCAATCGGTGCTTCCGTCATAACTTGGTGAATTGATTGTCAATGTGAATTTAATTGCGTAGAGTCACTGTATCATATTCTATTGAGTTATTTGTAATATAATGGTTTAAATAAAAGAATTATTAACTTGCTTTATTATATATGCCGCTTAAGATAGAACTCGTTATCTCACTCGGTGCCTTATTACTCTAAATGGTTATCGCACTTTCACTATAATTGGGTTCTCAAATTATATTCATATCACCCTATTAGATATTTATCTTACTTAAAATTGTTATCATATTTTTCTTTATAATATTTTATATTTAATTCGTTAATTTAAATGATTTTTGCATTGTTTAAAAATGATACTTTTATTCAATTTTATTGATTTCTAAAGGGATAATACATAATTACCCTATTGGGGTTGTAGCTAATTACCAGTTACACCCTTATATTTTGTGGGGGTCCTATGACTCCCCCTATCCTTGTCTTGTATGTATTATTTACCTTTTTTCAAGATAAAGACCAATGTACTGGCAATGGGTAATAGACCCGTGCTGCCATATGTCAACATGCTAAAAAGAATTAAAAAATAAGATTATTTTCTATATTAAACCCACCCCACTTCCCCCATGTATTCTCTTCTTCCCAAAACAAACCCATCAGAGACCCATCCACCCGCCCCCACTTCCCCGCACTCCTTTTCCTTCGGTCAACAATCTATAGGGAAAACAATTTGTAAAAATTTATGCAAGCTTTATGGATCTTAAGAAAGGGTTTGTAAACTCTATGAAATATGGTCACATTTAAGAAGGATGATATGAAATGGGGTTATATTTTGCGGTTACCGGACATCTCTTCCAGTCGCCAGATAAATTTTCGGCAAGATTCCTTTCTCCCCCCATTCAATGTACTATTTGGGCTCTATATTAGGGAACTTTCTTTGGTTTAAAATCTGATAGAGTTTCTTATTATTGTTTAATCTTTTAGAATTTTAATTTCAGAGATTGAAATGAGCTCTATCATATTAATCTTCATTGTTTCAGATGAGGAGTAAGTGAAGAAGAAGAAAGAAGTAAAAAGAAAAGGAAAACTTGGAGAAAAAATATAATAAGAAAAGTAGGGGAATACATTTTAAAAAATGGTGAAGAAATTAAATTTTTAACCTGTGTTTTTTGTTTCCCACTCTCATCAAGAGAGTATATATCACTCTCTATGCCACATCAACTTAAAAGGTGAAATTTTTTATACTTTGAATACATATAGGGGGGTCATAAGACCCCCGCAAAATACAAGGGTGCAATTGGCAGTTAGGTACAACACCAATGGGGTAATAATATATTATCCCATCTCTAAACTAAACCCATCTGATACCCTCTTTCGTATAAATTGTATACTCCCTCCATTTCAATTTATGGGAACCCATTTGACTAGGCACGGAGTTTAAGAAAAGAGAAAAGAGTTTTAAACTTGTGGTGTAAAATGAAACACATATATTTTGTGTGGTTATAAATCATTGTATAAAGGAAAGTTATTTCCAAATAGAGACATGGGTCATTATTTTTGGCACGGACTAAAATGAAAATAAGTTTACATAAATTGAAACATATGGAGTATTATTTGACTTTACTTGACTTCTAAAATAAACTCATTATTTCATTTGACACCTTACTTAATTCAAGATTGTTATTATATTTTATGGTTTTTAAATATATCTTTCGTTCATCTAAATTGATATTTGTCACGATTGCAAAGTACATGGTAGTACGTGGACTTTGTTTTGCGAAGGTGATTGTTATTGTTGGCACGAGGTACTATATGTGAATGATTTGGAAATTGTGGTTCATGACTTGTGATTTATGAGGTGTGGTGCCTCGGAGTAATTCTTGTTGTAAGTCCATGTGTTAGGAGCAATTTGATTATTTGAGTTGTCATCCATTTTTCCTTATCTGAGTTCATTTACATCTCATCGGTATTCTGATTGTGTTGTTTCTTTATTACTCATTTACTACTTGCTGCCATTTGTGTTTCTATTACTTCATTTTTGGTTGTAAATCAATAAACTTTTTGTCGTTGCTCTAACATTGATGTTCTTTCCATTGTTAGCTTATGCATATCTTGAACAGGTTTCTATGTCTAGTAGGTGTCTTGACCTGGCCTTGTCACTACTCTACCAAGGTTAGGCTTGATACTTACTGGTACCGTTGTGATGTACTCATGCCACGCTTCTGCACATTTTGTACAGATCCAGGTATTATGATCATGTTGTTGAGAGTTGCATCTATACGGCGGGAGACTTCAAGGTATACCTGCTTGACGCTCGCAGGCTTCGGAGTTACCATCTTACTTCATTATGCTACTATTAAATTGTAATTCAAAACAATATTGTGTTAGAAATTCTAGTGCGTTTCGGTATTGTCCACTTGCGGCTATATATGTTATTTAATGGTTTATAATTAATAAATAAATAGATCAATTCTATTATTAAATCAACATGTGTTAGGCTTACCTATTCTTCGAGACTAGGTACCATCACGACATCCTAAGGTGAGAAATTGGGGTCTTGACAAGTTGGTATCAGAGCTCTAGGTTCATAGGTGCAACGAGTCATAAGCAAGTTTAGTAGAGTCTTGCGGATCGGTACGGAGACGTCTGTACTTATCTTCGAGAGGCTACAGAACTATTAGGAAATTTTACTTCTTTCATTCCTTATCGTGCAACATTGATTCATCTTGAAGCATATATCATATATCCCTTTACATCCAATCGTATATGATATTGCGCGCATGGTATCAGCTATGCTTCGACAGTTTGTAATGTTGTGGATGGGCTACGAGGGGGCCATGGATGCTCGATCATTGTCTCGGGGTATTTTCCAGACTTAGGACACATACGTGTTAGTAGATCTTCAGTTGTTCAAGTGTGGGATGCAACTGGTTCATGTATCTTATTGGTGTTGTACCATCTTATAATGGTTGGTAATGTGGATCATCGAATGTTGTACCCTATGACTCCGTGCCAAGTTGTGAGTCTACTATCGATGATCAGATTGCATGGGCAAGTGTCATATCAGTTTTGGGTCTGAGGTATGTATGTAGTGTGAGGGGTTCCCTGGAATTATACATGGCTAAGATCTGAGATTTTCATGGGATGGTGCTGGAACTTGCGGTATATTTGTATCATTGCTAAATCTACATTTTATTATCAGAGAGGTTAGAGAAACATCTTCAGATTCACAGAAGGTCTCTTCAGAGTGGGTATCTCGGTTGTAGTATCGTTGGGTGCTCTATAGGAAATACAACGGTTTTTGGGCTTTCGGACAGCGTGGTTCGTGCTAGGTTCTTCTGTAGCAAGCTTTGACTTAGGATCATTGTGTGCCGACAAGGGAAAGTGTTGATTTGAAAACAAGTCGAGGAGGATTAGAAGAAATGGGTCAGTTAGGTGGTGTTGGGTCAGCATAGCAATAAAGGTAACTGGTTCTTTTGGTGTGGTAATGTTTCACCAGCGTTATGTGGCAATAGTCTTGGGTTTGACGGCTTGCGTGACTTTGTTGAGTTAGGGAAGTTCAGTTCTGATGGCTTGGTGATGTGCGGATTGGCCTCGAAAAGTTCTTGATAGTGCCGACCACGGCTTGAGTTAGATGTTTGCTACAGACACAAGGAATGTGTAGCGTGTTACAATTCTTTCCTCGATGGGGTAACAAGTTATAGACAACATGCACGTTTTCAGATGTTTAGAAGAATGCTAGCATTATTTGATACCACCTAAGAAGGGTGCGCATTCCAGAAGGCACGTTGTGTTTTGACTTGCGGATGCCTGACTGGTATTACGGTAATCGCTTGGTTGATCGATTGTTGATGTCCAGATTTTGCTTTGTGGCATGAAAGAATTATAAAAGCACTTCTCATGGGCAATTCGTATGTGAGGAATGTGTCAGTTATTTGATTACTGCAATTGAGATCGGATATGGAGATTCTAGTATTCTAGGGATTTGAAGACTAAGGGGGTTCTTGAGCCAAATTGTTCCATGGTTGTGAATGGTGAAGATATGTTAAGAAGTTGGCAACTGATGGTATGTACTATAGATATGCTATTGTGGGATTTTCGGAGGCTATCTACTTACTTCGGAAGGATCAGAATTGATTTGGTGGCTACTAGTAGGTCTAATAAGGATGTGTGTTCTAAATCGAGTCAGATTTATCTACTCAGCACAGTTATTTTGGAGGGTTATGTTATCAGTTTGGGTGGATCACATTCGTGTTCTGATATGTCTCATGTGTTACTCTCCTATGCTGCGATGGGTTGTGATCTATTGGTTATCTGCACACCGATGCGGTTATGTTTCGGCTTTGTAGCGAAATTCGAGCGAGATTGCTCTTGGGATGTTGAATGGTTGATTATGCCTTTGGTTATGCTCATCATGTTTCTTGTATATAGTGATATCCATATCTCCATGGTTATGGTCACGCGCTTTGTGTGTTTGTTGTTGATATGCTTATGCTTGTTGATTATGAGTATCATGGCTCGATGTATTCCATGTGGACCAGTTTTGGATAAGGTCATGCATCGCAGCGGCGTTATGTTAGGATATGATCCTTTTGCTTATTTCGTATGTTATATTTCCTCTTGTGTGGTGGACTGATAGCATTGCGCTTCGTGGTAGTATTTGTTGAGCTGGCGGGACGGTTTCTTCATTTCCATTCTCTTTCCATCATTGGGTATATCTGAGTTATTATTCGTTGGCGCACGGATTGCATGGTATGTGGTTCTAAGTATGATTTTTGTGACAGCTTGGTCGAGTATCATGTACTGGATAAGGTGAGGTTATTGGGCCTGAAATGAGTGCCATCAGATTTGATTAAGGTATGTTTGAAAGAATTGTGTCACTAGTCGGCTTAGATTTTGGCTAGGGTTCTTATGGGGCATGAGACATCCATAACTTGTTGATATTATGGTTGGTTATGAGTTTCTGTATGTTTCTTTCATCATTGGCAGTATATGAAGGTTCAAAACAAGGTTTTAGTTGATATGAGGTTTGTTACCTGTGTCGGGTTGGTTATCGAGCAGTTATAGCGGTTGGGTGTTAATAATATTAGTATTTGAGTTATGTGGTATATCATGTGATTATGTCTTGAGATATGGTTATGGATTGATACAACTTATTTAGAGTTACAGTGCATAGATGCAACAATCGGGGTCATGTAATGAGTTCCGGATGATGGGGATTTAGGTTTTAAGGTTTATGGACTAATGTTGAAGTAAGGATCCTCTGTTAGGTGGTGTTGTAGGACTTATAAGGATTGGGGTGACATGGGATCACCCATGGTTATGTGTATGGTAAGGTTATATGGTGATTTGATGGCTTGGGAACGACTCTTGGCACGTCCGAGGACGAACATATGTTTAAGTGTGGGAGACTATAACGACCCGAACGGTTGTTTTGAGCTTTAGCGTTCCATTCAGTGGTTTGAGACTTTGAGTAGCTTCATATTATGTATTATGACTTGTGTGTATGATTGGTTTCAGTTTTCGAGCAGTTCGGGATTGATTTGAAAGAATAATTCTCGTTTTAGAAGCTTTAAATTGAAAGAGTTGACCAAGGTTGAACTTTTGGATAAACGGACTCGGAATCGGGTTTAGATTGTTCCGATAGGTTTATATGATGATTTTGGACTTGTACGTATGTTCGGATTTGGTTTCGGAGGTTCCTAGAAGAATTCGACACTATTTGTCGAAAGTTGGCAATTTGAAGAACCTAAGAGTTCATAAGTTTGACCAAGAGTTGACTTTGATGTTATAGGACTCCAATTTGTGTTCCGAGCTTTGGATAGATATATATAGTTGAATTGAACTTGTGTGCAAAGTTTGAAAGTAATCCGAAGTGTGTAAGTGTGATTCAGACACTCTTTTGAAAGAATGAAAATTTAACAAATTAAGAGAAATTCTATTCGGTTTAAGCCTCGATTCTTTGTTCTGATATCCCCGTGGGTGTTTTGAGGCTTTGGATAAGTTTGTATGATGTATTTGTACTTGTTGATATGATTGGATGGGGTCCCGAGGGACTCGAATGTGTTTCAGATCATTGGTTGAGAAACTAGTTATATTAAAGATTTGAAGTTTGACCATGGTCAATATTGGGTCAAGATAATCACTTTTTGCTGTTTTGAGTACTCGAGCAAGTTCGTAACGTATTTTATGATTGAAATGCACATATGGTTTGTGTTCGGGCGATTTCGAATGAGTTTTGGGTGCTAAAACGAAGGTTTTCATATTGCTGGTTTTTTCCTTCTGGTGTGAATAATTACGAACATGCCATTAACATCTTCAGATTTCTTTAAAAACTTCAAAACATCATATCTCCCTCATTTTAAGGCGAAATTGGGTAATTCAAGAGGCTATCTTAGGTGTAATCTCGCAAAGATCATGTTGTGCTTATCAAACGTGAGTCTCGAGATTATCTAGGACCTGAATCAAGCTGGGACAACTGCTGCATTTCTTTCTTATTTCGGAATTTAGTTAATTTTTCTGACAAGGTTTTGGAGCTTGGTTTTGGGCGATTTTGGAGGGAATTTTCATCTAAAAATATTAGACAAGTGATTCTAATCAATTTTCAACTGTATTTCATGAATATACCTGAGATTTTAACATCAAATATATGAGAATCAAAGAGGAAAATTGGAAACTTTTGTCAAATTATTGAAAAATGAAGAATTAGGTTTTGAGAGTCGATTTGGACTCGGATATGAAAATAAAACACATATATACACTCGTGAGGTTATGGGTAGTCAGAATCTACCCTTGGATCCGGGTTTTGACTGGACGAACATGTCATTGACTTTTTTTTACCCTTTGGGAAAATGTAAAGATCATAGCTTTATTTATTGTAATTGGTTTCTCTTGCATTGTTTGATATTGTTAAGTTGTTTTTGGTTAGATTTGAGTAGTGTGGAGAAAATTTTTACGGGAAAAGCTATTTCCAAGGGTTGAGTTGGCCTAGTTGAGATTGTATCTTGCCTAACTTTGTGTGGGGGAAACTACCCCTTAGGATTTGGGTTGATTGTGCTATTTGTATTATATGAAAGTCGTGCACGCAAGGTGAAGAGTGGGTACGCGGGCTATATATGGTATTTGATCGGGGTAGATTATCTAGACTCTTTCCATTCCTTTAATTGAATTTCCATAACATGTTATTATATCTCTCATTGTTAATCTACTTACATGCTCTATTTGATGTTGTTAGCAGTTGTTCTACCTCTTACTTTTTATTTTTCTCTTATATGCTTTAGTTGATGTTATTTCCTTCCTTATTGTCTTGTTACCTCTTAATTGTTGAATCACTTTTAATTAAAGTTGTTATTTCATGGAATGTCATCTTGTTGAGTTATTGGTATTGAAATTGTAATAGTCGTTATCACATTGAGGCGAAGTTGTTAATTGTTGAGATAACTTTCCTTGTTGAGCATTCTCATTCATTTTGTTATTATTGAAATTCTTGTACACATTGTGGTTGAGCCATGGGCTATTTTTTGTGGAAACATTGGTGTTGTTGACTTTGTGGCAAGTTGTGGCATATGGGCACTTGTAGTGCGAGTTGTTATTGTGTTGTGATATTGATATGCATGCGGTGGAATAAGGCTAGGGCTTGATACGCATATTGCTAGTAGGGGAACTATTTGAAGCTACACAGTGAGATAAGGTGGGGTAAAATGCGTTTAGCTATTTCGGGAAAAATAGGTTTCAAAACTAAATGTAAGGCTCACGTGGTGATATAAGGAAAGATTGTGATTAAAATTGTGAAATATGAATACGAAGCGGTACCTCGGTTGTGATTTTAATTGTACATTCCACGTTGGAACAACTTGTTGATTTGAACGGTCATTGTTCTTCCTTCAATCATTCATCCGCATTTTGATTGTATTTGGTTATTCGTTGTTATCTTGGTGTCGGAATGATTGTTGTTTCTTATGTGATTCATGCATTCTACATGATTTGTTGTGTTGGTTTAACATGCCAATCTGTGCCTCTGTCATAACTTGGTGAATTAATTGCCAATGTGAATTTAATTGCGTGGAATCACTATATCATATTTTATTTAGTTGTTGGTAACATAATGGTTTAAATAAAAGAATTATTAACATACTTTATTCTATGTGCCTCTTAAGATAGAACTTGTTATCTTACTCGGTGCCTTATTATTCTAAATGGTTATCGCGCTTTCACTATAATTTGGTTCTCAAATTATATTCATCACATTTTTAGATGTTTACCTTACTTAAACTTTTTATCATGTTTTTCTTTAACAAATTTTATATTTAATTCGTCAATTTAACTGATGTTTTGCTTTGTTTAAAAATGATACGTTTATTTCATTTGACACTTTACTTTATTCAAGACTGTTATATTTTATGGTTTTAAATATATCTCTCGTTCATCTAAATTGGTATTTATCATGATTGCAAGGTACATGGTAGTACGCGGGCTTTGCTGTGCGAAGGTGATTGTTATTGTGGGCACGGGGTGCTATATGTGTAAGATTTGGAAATTGTGGTTCATGACTTATGGTTTATGAGATGTCGTGCCTCAGAGTAATTCTTGTTGTAAGTCCATGTGTTGGGAGTAATTTGATTATTTAAGTTATCATCCGTTTTTCCTTATTTGAGTTCATTTACATCTCATTGGTGTGGTGTCCTGATTATGTTGTTTCTTTATTACTCGTTTACTACTTGCTGCCATTTGTTTTTCTATTACTTCATTGTTGGTTGTAGATCAATAATCTTTCCGCCATTCGTCTTACATTGATGTTCTTTTCATTGTTAGCTTATGGATATCTTGAACAGGTTTCTATATCTAGTAGGTGTTTTGACCTGGCGTCGTCACTACTCTACTGAGGTTAGGCTTGATACTTACTGGTATCGTTGTGGTATACCCATGCAACGCTTCTGCAAAATTTTGTGCAGATCCGGGTATTATGATTGTGTTGTTGAGAATTGCATCTACGCGGCGGGAGATATCAAGGTATACCTACTTGACGTTCGCAGGGTTCGGAGTCACCATCTCACTTCATTATGCTACTGTTAAACTATAATTTAAAGTAGTATTGTGCTTAGACATTCTAGTGTGTTTCAGTAGTACTTATGACTCCGTACTACCGATTTTTCAAATGTATAACTATTGGCCGCTTGCGGCTATATATGTCATTTAATTGTTTATGATTAATAATTAAATAGATTAATTCTATTATTAAATAAGCATGTGTTAGCCGTACCTATTCTTATAGATTAGGTGCCATCACGATATCCTAAGTTGGGAAATTGGGGTCGTGACAGATAATGAGAGAAAGATGGGGAAATCTTTCTACATGCCCAGTAGCCTCTCGAAGATAGGCATGGACGTTATCATATCGATCCGCAAGACTCTACTATACACTTGCTCATCAAACGTAGAACTTATTAACCTAGTGCTCTGATACCGACTTGTCATGACCCAAAATCCATCTATTCGTGATGGAACCTAACCCAACCTGCTAGGTAAGCCAAATAACAATCAACATAACTCAAATGAGAATAATAATAGCCAATGAGTAAAATAATTGAACATCTATACAACATCCTGAGGATTGGAAGTACAAATCATGAGCCACTAAGACTTTAGATTTACAAAGCTGGTATGAAACATAATTACAACATATTCTTGAAATATACATAAACAGAACTCAAATCTAAAACTACCACGGAAAAATGGTAGCCACATCGGGACAACAAGTACATCTTTAATGCCAGCTCCAGCAATACACAACAGCATCAGCTCCAAGATCTGCACGCAACGTGCAGAAGTGTAGTATGAGTACTGTCAAGACCCAAAATCCTAACATGTCGTGATGGCGCCTAATGTGGTACGAGGATAATCGACATTACGAAATATCTAAAACACTTTTAATAGAAAATGAATTAAATCAGTTTAGATAATAAAAATTCTCAAAAACATGATAAAAACCCAAAACTCAACGCGGAAGTTCCAAAACATCGGGGTGTCACAGAGTACACGAGCATCTATACATAACAAGTATGGAAAATACTATCTATGATAGTCTGAAACTAAATATAATAAGCGAAAAGATAAGGAAGAAGAGACAAGGTTTGCGAAACACCGGGCATCTACCTTGGAATCTCCAAAAGATCAACTGTGCGATGGAATCAACACCCACCGTGTCCGGAAAGACCTGAATCTGCACACAAAGTGTAGGGTATAGCGTGAGTACAACCAACTAAGTAAGTAACAGTACTAAATAAAGGACTGACAGTAGTGACGAGCTTCACAGTTAAAGTTCAATTAAAGTAATCTCTGCATAGGAAGGTAGGCATGCTTTCATGTTCGACAAATAAGTCCAAAACAGTTATTTCATGTCAAGTTCATTTGAAACAGAAGATAATATCTCTCAGAAATTTCAAGACAGTGATATATGACAGCTGAAGTGCAACAATAATGAAGTCAAATGCATCATCACATAGCAGTAGTCACTAAGTCCTCCCATTCACTCCAACCTCACAATCACTCATTCTTCACAGTCACTCCATCCTCTCAGTCGCTCAGCACTCGACACTCGGCACTCGCACTCAATAAGTACCGGCACTCACTACGGGTGTGTACAGACTCCGGAGGGGCTCCTTCAGCCCAAGCGCTATAACAAGCCAATCATGGCATATATCAATGAAACATACTGTGTTGTGCAACCCGATCCCATAAATATCCTCAAAATCAGGCCCTCGGCCTCACTCATTCATCAACCTCTCCAGTCTCTCGGGCTCTCAAAAATCATGAAAATCAGCCCAAATAGAAATGATATAATGTATCAACGATGAACAATAGAGACTGGGATGTGATATGCAAATAAAACTTTGACTGGGTACAAAATAGCAATTTAGTAGATAACACAACATGTACACGACCTCTATGGGTCCCTACAGTGTCAACACATGGTCTAAACATGATTTCTAACATGATTTCCAGTTCAATTTCTCTAATACATAAAAAATGTATGGATAACAACAGATTATTCAACTACACAGTTCCATGGAATTGACCATGTCATAATTCCTACGGTGCGCGCCCACACGCCCGTCACCTAGCATGTGCGTCACCTCAAAACCAAACACATGACACATAATACGGGGTTTTTTACCCTCAGAATCAAATTTAGAACTGTTACTTACCTCAATCCGAGCAAATCTCTACTCCAACACACCCTTGCCTCGCAAAACAGTCTCCGAACTCCTCGAATCTAGCCATAAACAATTCGATATAATCAACACGGGCTAAAGGAATCAATTCCAGAAGAAAAATACTAAGTTACTAATCAAAAGTCAAAACCCACGTCTTGAAATCCGCTAAAAGTCACAAAACCTGAAAGCTAATTCAACCACGAGTCCAACCATACAAAATTTGCCAAAATCCGACACCAAATCGTCACCCAAATCCCCAAATCAAACTCTCTAAATCCCTATCCTCAAACTCCAAATTTGTAACTTAAATACACACCAACTAGGTTGAAATATCAATGGGGAAACAAGATTATTGATCAAAAATGAGCACAATGGACTTACCTCAAGAAACCCCTAGAAACTCCTCTCAAGAATTCCCAACACCCGAGCTTAAAATGTTTGAAATGAAGGCAAATCGTGAACCCTTGTTTTTAATTGTTCTGTCCAGCACTTCCCCTTCTGCGAAAACTTAACCGCATATGTGGCGTCGCAGAAGAGACAATCCACCCGCTTCTACGAAAATCTTACCGCATATGCGGCGTCGCAGAAGCGACGATCCACCCGCTTCTGCGGTGAACCGTTGGAGTTGGGCCTCCGCTTCTACGGTCCTTTCCCCCGCATCTGTGCAACCGCAGGTTTCCCACTCGCACCTGTGCACTTTCTCTGTTGCGCCAATCTCGTCGCACCTGTGGCCACGGAAGTGCAAAAAACTCCTCGCACCTGCGACCACCTACACACACCCTTCCAAACTCGCATTTGCGCAACTCAACCCGTATCTACAAGCTCGCACCTGCGATCAAAGCTCCGCAGGTGCTGTTATACCAGTAGACTCCAGCTTCAGCAACCTCTCAAATTCAACTTTTGATCCGTTAACCATCCGGAATCAACCCGAGGCCCCCAGGACCTCTACCAAACATACCAACAAGTCTTAAAACCTCATATGAAATTAGTCGAGCCCTCAAATCACCCCAAACAATATCAAAAACATGAATCACACCCCAATTCAAGCCTAATGAAACTAAGGAAATTCAACTTCTACAAACGACGCAAAAATCTATCAAATCACGTCCGATTGACCCCCAATTGTGCACACAAGTCAGATTTGACATTACGGACCTACTCCAACTTGTGGAATCGAAATCCAACCCTGATATCAAAAAGTCCACACTCGGTCAACCATTTCAACTTAAGCTTTCAACCACGAGACTAAGTGTCTCATTTCATTCTGAAATCCCTCCGGACCCGAACCGACTACTCCGGCAAGTCACATAACAGCTATAAAGTACAAAATGAGCAGTAAATGGGGGAACGGTGCTACAACTCTCAAAATGCTCGGTCGGGTCGTCACAAGTACAACTGACTCCATGAACTAAGCCACATGCCCCAAGAACGCCACTGAACTAAGCCAAAACTCACATTTGGAGAACTTGGCATAAAACTTCTCCTCCCTCAACCGCTACAACACAATCCTCAAATGATGGGCATGCTCCTCTTTGCTATGAGAGTACACCAGCATGTCATCAATGAACACTATGACAAACAAGTCAAGATAAGGCTGAAATACACTTTTCATCATATGTATGAATGTTGCGGGGGCGTTTGTCAGCCCAAACAACATCGCAAGGAACTCATAATGACCATAACGGGTCCTGAATGCCGTTTTTAGAATATTCGAGTCCCGAATCTTCAACTGATGATAACCAGACCTCAAGTCAATCTTAGAGAACACCCTCGCTCCCTGAGCTTGTCAAATTATCATCAATATGTGGCAAAGGATACTTGTTCTTAATTGTAACTTTGTTCAACTACCTGTAATCAATGCATATCCACGTAGTACCATCCTTCTTCTTCACAAACAGAACCGATGCACCCAAGGCAACACACTGGGCCTAATAAACCCCTTATTAAGGAGTTCCTTAAGTTGCTCCTTCAATTCCTTCAACTCAGCCGGTGCCATACGATACGGTGGAATAGAAATGGGCTNATGCATCATCACATAGCAGTAGTCACTAAGTCCTCCCATTCACTCCAACCTCACAATCACTCATTCTTCACAGTCACTCCATCCTCTCAGTCGCTCAGCACTCGACACTCGGCACTCGCACTCAATAAGTACCGGCACTCACTACGGGTGTGTACAGACTCCGGAGGGGCTCCTTCAGCCCAAGCGCTATAACAAGCCAATCATGGCATATATCAATGAAACATACTGTGTTGTGCAACCCGATCCCATAAATATCCTCAAAATCAGGCCCTCGGCCTCACTCATTCATCAACCTCTCCAGTCTCTCGGGCTCTCAAAAATCATGAAAATCAGCCCAAATAGAAATGATATAATGTATCAACGATGAACAATAGAGACTGGGATGTGATATGCAAATAAAACTTTGACTGGGTACAAAATAGCAATTTAGTAGATAACACAACATGTACACGACCTCTATGGGTCCCTACAGTGTCAACACATGGTCTAAACATGATTTCTAACATGATTTCCAGTTCAATTTCTCTAATACATGAAAAATGTATGGATAACAACAGATTATTCAACTACACAGTTCCATGGAATTGACCATGTCATAATTCCTACGGTGCGCGCCCACACGCCCGTCACCTAGCATGTGCGTCACCTCAAAACCAAACACATGACACATAATACGGGGTTTTTTACCCTCAGAATCAAATTTAGAACTGTTACTTACCTCAATCCGAGCAAATCTCTACTCCAACACACCCTTGCCTCGCAAAACAGTCTCCGAACTCCTCGAATCTAGCCATAAACAATTCGATATAATCAACACGGGCTAAAGGAATCAATTCCAGAAGAAAAATACTAAGTTACTAATCAAAAGTCAAAACCCACGTCTTGAAATCCGCTAAAAGTCACAAAACCTGAAAGCTAATTCAACCACGAGTCCAACCATACAAAATTTGCCAAAATCCGACACCAAATCGTCACCCAAATCCCCAAATCAAACTCTCTAAATCCCTATCCTCAAACTCCAAATTTGTAACTTAAATACACACCAACTAGGTTGAAATATCAATGGGGAAACAAGATTATTGATCAAAAATGAGCACAATGGACTTACCTCAAGAAACCCCTAGAAACTCCTCTCAAGAATTCCCAACACCCGAGCTTAAAATGTTTGAAATGAAGGCAAATCGTGAACCCTTGTTTTTAATTGTTCTGTCCAGCACTTCCCCTTCTGCGAAAACTTAACCGCATATGTGGCGTCGCAGAAGAGACAATCCACCCGCTTCTACGAAAATCTTACCGCATATGCGGCGTCGCAGAAGCGACGATCCACCCGCTTCTGCGGTGAACCGTTGGAGTTGGGCCTCCGCTTCTACGGTCCTTTCCCCCGCATCTGTGCAACCGCAGGTTTCCCACTCGCACCTGTGCACTTTCTCTGTTGCGCCAATCTCGTCGCACCTGTGGCCACGGAAGTGCAAAAAACTCCTCGCACCTGCGACCACCTACACACACCCTTCCAAACTCGCATTTGCGCAACTCAACCCGTATCTACAAGCTCGCACCTGCGATCAAAGCTCCGCAGGTGCTGTTATACCAGTAGACTCCAGCTTCAGCAACCTCTCAAATTCAACTTTTGATCCGTTAACCATCCGGAATCAACCCGAGGCCCCCAGGACCTCTACCAAACATACCAACAAGTCTTAAAACCTCATATGAAATTAGTCGAGCCCTCAAATCACCCCAAACAATATCAAAAACATGAATCACACCCCAATTCAAGCCTAATGAAACTAAGGAAATTCAACTTCTACAAACGACGCAAAAATCTATCAAATCACGTCCGATTGACCCCCAATTGTGCACACAAGTCAGATTTGACATTACGGACCTACTCCAACTTGTGGAATCGAAATCCAACCCTGATATCAAAAAGTCCACACTCGGTCAACCATTTCAACTTAAGCTTTCAACCACGAGACTAAGTGTCTCATTTCATTCTGAAATCCCTCCGGACCCGAACCGACTACTCCGGCAAGTCACATAACAGCTATAAAGTACAAAATGAGCAGTAAATGGGGGAACGGTGCTACAACTCTCAAAATGCTCGGTCGGGTCGTCACAAGTACAACTGACTCCATGAACTAAGCCACATGCCCCAAGAACGCCACTGAACTAAGCCAAAACTCACATTTGGAGAACTTGGCATAAAACTTCTCCTCCCTCAACCGCTACAACACAATCCTCAAATGATGGGCATGCTCCTCTTTGCTATGAGAGTACACCAGCATGTCATCAATGAACACTATGACAAACAAGTCAAGATAAGGCTGAAATACACTTTTCATCATATGTATGAATGTTGCGGGGGCGTTTGTCAGCCCAAACAACATCGCAAGGAACTCATAATGACCATAACGGGTCCTGAATGCCGTTTTTAGAATATTCGAGTCCCGAATCTTCAACTGATGATAACCAGACCTCAAGTCAATCTTAGAGAACACCCTCGCTCCCTGAGCTTGTCAAATNGTACCCTCAGAATCAAATTTAGAACTGTTACTTACCTCGATCCGAGCAAATCTCTACTCCAACACACCCTTGCCTCGCAAAACAGTCTCCGAACTCCTCGAATCTAGCCATAAACAATTCGATATAATCAACACGGGCTAAAGGAATCAATTCCAGAAGAAAAATACTAAGTTACTAATCAAAAGTCAAAACCCACGTCTTGAAATCCGCTAAAAGTCACAAAACCTGAAAGCTAATTCAACCACGAGTCCAACCATACAAAATTTGCCAAAATCCGACACCAAATCGTCACCCAAATCCCCAAATCAAACTCTCTAAATCCCTATCCTCAAACTCCAAATTTGTAACTTAAATACACACCAACTAGGTTGAAATATCAATGGGGAAACAAGATTATTGATCAAAAATGAGCACAATGGACTTACCTCAAGAAACCCCTAGAAACTCCTCTCAAGAATTCCCAACACCCGAGCTTAAAATGTTTGAAATGAAGGCAAATCGTGAACCCTTGTTTTTAATTGTTCTGTCCAGCACTTCCCCTTCTGCGAAAACTTAACCGCATATGTGGCGTCGCAGAAGAGACAATCCACCCGCTTCTACGAAAATCTTACCGCATATGCGGCGTCGCAGAAGCGACGATCCACCCGCTTCTGCGGTGAACCGTTGGAGTTGGGCCTCCGCTTCTACGGTCCTTTCCCCCGCATCTGTGCAACCGCAGGTTTCCCACTCGCACCTGTGCACTTTCTCTGTTGCGCCAATCTCGTCGCACCTGTGGCCACGGAAGTGCAAAAAACTCCTCGCACCTGCGACCACCTACACACACCCTTCCAAACTCGCATTTGCGCAACTCAACCCGTATCTACAAGCTCGCACCTGCGATCAAAGCTCCGCAGGTGCTGTTATACCAGTAGACTCCAGCTTCAGCAACCTCTCAAATTCAACTTTTGATCCGTTAACCATCCGGAATCAACCCGAGGCCCCCAGGACCTCTACCAAACATACCAACAAGTCTTAAAACCTCATATGAAATTAGTCGAGCCCTCAAATCACCCCAAACAATATCAAAAACATGAATCACACCCCAATTCAAGCCTAATGAAACTAAGGAAATTCAACTTCTACAAACGACGCAAAAATCTATCAAATCACGTCCGATTGACCCCCAATTGTGCACACAAGTCAGATTTGACATTACGGACCTACTCCAACTTGTGGAATCGAAATCCAACCCTGATATCAAAAAGTCCACACTCGGTCAACCATTTCAACTTAAGCTTTCAACCACGAGACTAAGTGTCTCATTTCATTCTGAAATCCCTCCGGACCCGAACCGACTACTCCGGCAAGTCACATAACAGCTATAAAGTACAAAATGAGCAGTAAATGGGGGAACGGTGCTACAACTCTCAAAATGCTCGGTCGGGTCGTCACAAGTACAACTGACTCCATGAACTAAGCCACATGCCCCAAGAACGCCACTGAACTAAGCCAAAACTCACATTTGGAGAACTTGGCATAAAACTTCTCCTCCCTCAACCGCTACAACACAATCCTCAAATGATGGGCATGCTCCTCTTTGCTATGAGAGTACACCAGCATGTCATCAATGAACACTATGACAAACAAGTCAAGATAAGGCTGAAATACACTTTTCATCATATGTATGAATGTTGCGGGGGCGTTTGTCAGCCCAAACAACATCGCAAGGAACTCATAATGACCATAACGGGTCCTGAATGCCGTTTTTAGAATATTCGAGTCCCGAATCTTCAACTGATGATAACCAGACCTCAAGTCAATCTTAGAGAACACCCTCGCTCCCTGAGCTTGTCAAATTATCATCAAT
>AWOL01S0064074.1:0-11457 GCA_000715115.1 Nicotiana otophora
TGTGAGGAGAGCTTTCAGAAGCTCAAGACAACTTTGACTACAGCCCCAGTATTGGTATTACCTGCAGGTTCGGGGTATTATACTGTATATTGTGATGCATCGCGGATTGGTCTCAGGGTGGTGTTGATGCAGGACGGTAGGGTGATTGCCTATGCGTCTAGATAGCTGAAGGTGCAAGAAAAGAACTATTATGTCCATGATCTTGAGTTAGCAGCTATTGTTCATGCCTTGAAGATATGGCGGCATTATTTGTACGGTGTTCCTTATGAGATTTACACCGATCATCGGAGTCTGCAACATTTGTTTAAGCAGAAAGATCTTAACTTACGTCAACGGAGGTGGTTGGAGCTACTTAAGGATTATGATATCACTATTTTGTACCACCTTGGGAAGGCCAATGTGGTGGCCGATGCTTTGAGTCGCCGGGCAGAGAGTTTTGGGAGTTTAGCATATCTACCAGCAGCAGAGAAGCCATTGGCGTTAGATGTTTAGGCCTTAGCCAGCAAGTTTGTGAGATTGGATATTTCCGAGCCGAGTCGAGTATTGGCTTGTGTGGTCTCTCGGTCTTCTCTTTATGATCGTATCAGGGAGCGTCAGTATGATGACCCCCATCTGCTTGTCCTTAAGGACACAGTCCAGCACGCTGATGCTAAGGAGGTTACTATTGGAGATAATGGTGCATTAAGGATGCAGGGCAGGCTTTGTGTGCCCAATGTAGATGGTTTGCGTGAGTTGATTCTTCAGAAGGCTCACAGCTCGCGGTACTCCATTCATCCGGGTGCCGCGAAAATGTATCAGGACCTGAGGCAACATTATTGGTGGAAGAGGATGAAGAAAGACATAGTAGAGTCTGTGGCTAGATGTCTAAATTTCCAGCAGGTGAAGTATGAGCATCAGCGACCGGGTGGGTTGCTTCGGAAGATAGAGATTCCGGAGTGGAAATAGGAGTGGATCACTATGGATTTCATTGTTGGTCTCCCACGGACTCAGCGGAAGTTTGATGCAGTTTGGGTGATTGTGGACAAGCTGACCAAGTCAGCTCATTTCATTCCTATGATGACTACCTATTCTTCCGAGCAGCTAGCTCGAATCTACATACGTGAGATCGTCAGTCTTCATGGCGTACCTGTATCTATTATATCTGACCGGGGTACGCAGTTTACATCACAATTCTGGAGAGCTGTAAAACATGAGTTGGTTACTCGGGTTGAGTTGAGCACAACATTTCACCCTCAGATGGACGGGCAGTCCGAGAACACTATTTAGATATTAGATGATATGCTTCGTGTGTGTGATAGATTTTGGGGGTGCGTAGGACCAGTTCTTGCCACTTGCGGAGTTTGCTTACAATAATAGTTATCAGTCCAACATTCAAATGGCACCGTATGAGGCTCTGTACGGTAGGCGGTGTCGGTCCCTAGTGGGTTGGTTCGAACTCGGCGAGGCCAGATTATTGGGTACAGACTTGGTTCAGGATGCCTTGGAAAAGGTGAAGGTGATTCATGATAGACTTCACGCAACCCAGTCCAGACAGAAGAGTTATACGTATCGGAAGGTTCGCGATGTGGCATTCATGATTGGAGAACGAGTCTTGCTCTGGGTTTCGCCTATGAAGGGCGTTATGAGGTTTGGAAAGAAGGGCAAGCTGAGCCCAAGGTTAATTGGTCTATTTGAGGTGTTGCGTCGAGTTGGGGAGGTTGCTTATGAGCTTGCCTTGCCTCCCAGTCTAGCAGGCATTCATCCGGTATTTCATATTTCTCCGGAAGTATCACGGTGATCCGTCCCATGTGTTAGATTTTAGCTCAGTTTAATTGGACAAGGATCTATCTTATGTTGAGAAGCCAGTGACTATTTTAGACAGGCAGGTCAGAAAGCTAAGCTCAAAGAACATTGCTTCCGTGAAGGTTCATTGGAGGGGACATCCGGTTGAGAAGGCGACTTGGGAGACCGAGCAGGATATGTGTAACCGTTATCGTCATCTTTTCACCACTTCAGGTATGTCTCTATGCTCGTTCGAGGACAAACGATTATTATAAGAGGGGGAGGATGTAACGACGCGGCCGGTCATTTTGAGAGTTAGAGCCCCGAACCCCAATTAACTGCTTTCCCCATATCTATTTCTGCTATTATGACTTGCCGGGATGATTGGTTTTGAGTTTCGGAGTATTTTGGGCCACTTAGTCCCTAAATGAGAGCTTAAGTCTTAGAATTTGGATCGTAGTCGAAACTGTATGAAGATGGTTTCGGAATAGAATTCTGTTGATTCTGTTAGCTCCGTTGGGTGATTTTGGGCTTAGGGGCATGTCCGGAATGTATTTTAGGGGCCCATAGCTCATTTAGGCTTGAAATGGCGAAAGTCAAAATTTTAGAGTTTTGGACAAGTAGTGAAAATTTTGATATCGGGATCGGAATACGATTCCGGAAGTTGGAGTAGGTCCGTAGTGTTGAATATGACTTGTGTGCAAAATTTGGGGTTGATCGGACGTGGTTTGTTTGGTTTCGGCATCGGTTGTCGAATTTGGATGTTTCAAGTTCTTTAAGTTTGAATCGGAGGATGATTTTGTGATTTTAGCATTATTTGATGTGATTTGTGGATTCGAGTAAGTTTGTATGGTGTTTTAGGACTTGTTGGTATGTTTGGTTGAGGTCCCGGGGGCCTCGGGTGTGTTTTGGATGCCCAACGGGTCATTTTTGGACTTAAAGAAGTAGCAAATGTTTTTGGTTTTTGTTGCAAAAGTTTGTTCTTCGCGTTCGCGAAAAAGAGCTCGCGTTTGTGAAGGTGTGGACAGTGGAAGCATCACGAACGCGAGGAGTAGGATGCGTTCGCGAAGAGTGTTTTCTGAGTGTGAGGTTTTGTTCTTCGCGTTCGCGAAGGGGAGGACGCGAATGCAAAGGTATGGTCTGTGTGTGCATCGCGAATGCGTGAGTGGTGTCGCGTTCGCGAAGAGGAGTGAGGCTATTGGGGACCCCAGGTCCTTGTTCTATGCGTTCGCGAGGTGGTGGTCGCGTTCACGAAGGTCTGAGCTGGTAAATCTTTGCGTTTGCGAAGCCGTGGTAGCGTTCGCGAAGGGTTTAATTTGTGGGCAGTCGAGTTGTGCTTCGCGAACGCGAGGGACCTGTCGCGTTCGCGAAGAAGAGAGGTCTGGACATAAAGTTTAAGGCGATTGTTGGGAGATTTTCAGAGGAAACAACGGGGTAAGTGTTCTTAACTCAATATTGGTTAAATTACCCGAATCCATGGTTGTTTTTATCATTTAATTGGTGAATTAAGTTGGAAAAGTTTGAAAACCCTCTTGGATAAATTTGAGGATTTGAGGGTCGAATTATTATCGGAATTTAGTAATTTTGGTATGGTTAGACTCGTGGTGGAATGGGCGTTCCTATTTTGTAACTTTTACCCGATTCCGTGATATGGGCCCCACGGATAATTTTTGAGTTAATTTCGGAATTTTTGTTAAAGTGTTGATTTCATTAATTAGATGAGTCTATTTTGGTTGTATTTATGATATGTAATTGCTTTTGGCTAGATTTGGGCCATTCAAAGCCGGATATTCGTGGGAAAGGCATTGTGACCGATTGATTGAGCTTGGTTCGAGGTAAGTGGCTTGCCTAACTTTGTATGGAGGAAATTCCCTTAAGATTTGGAACTATTGTGATATGTGAGAACCGTGTACGTGAGGTGACGGGTACGTACACGGGCTAGTTGTGGTAAAACCCGATTTTCTTACTGAGCAGCAACAAGTTTTTCCTGTTATTTTGAGTTATACCATTTTAATGAGTACTAATCTATTTTCATTTTTAATTGAGTTATTCCAATATGTGTAGCTATCATGTTTAGTCTAATACAACATGTCTACGTATCTTAATTATTTATGTGAATTCTGTGCAGCATGCTTAATGAATTTTCTGCTTCTTCCCTGACTGGTACTTAGTCTAAATTGTAAGAATTTCGTAATGTAGTTGTATTTCTATCATTCGCGTTGCATATTTACTTTGGGACTACGGAACGGTATTCCGGAAGATCCCCCTATACTGCATATTTATTTTGCAACTACGGAACGGTATTCCGGGAGATCCCCCTGTACTGTATATTTACTTTGGGACTACGGAACGGTATTCCGGAAGATCCCCCTATACTGCATATTTATTTTGCAACTACGGAACGGTATTCCGGGAGATCCCCCTGTACTGTATATTTACTTTGGGACTACGGAACGGTATTCCGGAAGATCCCCCTATACTGCATATTTATTTTGCAACTACGGAACGGTATTCCGGGAGATCCCCCTGTACTGTATATTTACTTTGGGACTACGGAACGGTATTCCGGAAGATCCCCCTATACTGCATATTTATTTTGCAACTACGGAACGGTATTCCGGGAGATCCCCCTGTACTGTATATTTACTTTGGGACTACGGAACGGTATTTCGGGAGATCCCCATGTCTTGCATATTTACTTTGGGATTACGAAACGGTATTCCGGGAGATCCCCTGCACATTTACGTTTGGGACTACGAGATGGTATCTCGGGAGATCCCCTGTTGTAATTTTCGTGTACTGAGTTATTACCTTTTATGATTTCATTGTTGTTAAATTTTAGCCTTTATTTTATTACGGTATTACACTCTCTATGATTTCTGTGTACTGACCTCGTCACTACTCGACCAAGGTTAGGCTTGGCACTTACTGGGTACCGATTGTGGTATACTCATGCTACTCTCTGCACATATTTTTCATGTACAGATCCAGGTGCAACTTATCAGCCGCACTATCAGTGAGCCGGGACAGCTTTGGAGACTTCAAGGTATATCTTCCGCGTCCGCAGACCTTGGAGTCCCCTTCTACTCTTTCTCATGTCCATTATCTTCTGTATTTTCCTTGATAGATTTCGATGTATAGAGACACTAGATTTTTCCTTCTGTAGTTTATGATTCACGATGTTCCAGGTTTTGGGATTTGTTGTGTATTTTTGAATGGTTGATTAAATTTATATTTTTATTTTACTATTCCGCAAAAATGTTAGGCTTACCTAGTCGTAGAGACTAGGTGTCGTCACGACGTCACACGGAGGGAAAATTAGGTCATGACAATTTTAAGGGCTTCTCACACTCCTTAAATGACTGCTCCTTATTCTTCAAGAGGCCAGACTCTTCTATTTCTATAGTGGTAGTCTATGTGGATGATATATTCTCTTAACATGCAATAATCTTGAAGAGTTGAATGAACTTAAAACATTTATAAACCAGGAATTCAGGATCAAAGATTTGGGGGACTTACATTATTTTCTAGGCATGGAGGATCTGCATGAGCCCGAAGGGCTGATTCTCACTAAAAGGAAATCCACTCTCGATTTGTTAGCTGAATTTGATTGCCTCCATAAGTCTCCAGTTTCTTGCCCACTTGATCCGACTGTTCATTTGTTGGCCAATACAGGTGCTCCTCTCCAAGATCCTACCTTGTATAGGCATTTGTTTGGCAAATTGAATTACTTGACACATACTCGGTTGGATCTCACTTTCATAGTACAACATCTGAGCCAATACATGCAAGATCTAAGATTACCTCACATGACTGCTGCTCTTCGAGTTCTTCTCTATCTCCTCAAAGACCCGGGTCTTGGTCTTTTTCTGTCTTCTTCTTCCTCGTATTAATTGCTCGCTTTTTGTGACTCCGATTTGGGTACGTGTATGGAATCACACAAATAAGTTAGTGGGTTTTATATTTCACTTGGGTCATCTCCTATTTCCTGGAAATTTAAGAAATAGACCTCAATCTCCCTTAGCTCTGCAGAAGCTGAGTATCGTTCAACGCGACGTGTTGTCGCTGAGCTCACTTGGCTTGTACGCCTCTTTGAAGATCTCTCAGTTCCCATTTCTCTTCCAGTTCCCCTTCACTCAGACAGTCAGGCTGCAATACACATTGTCAAAAATCCCGCGTTTCATAAAAGAACGAAACATGTGGAAATTAACTGTCATTTCATCCGTCAACAATTTTTGGCAGGCCTAGTCTCCCTTTCTTTTGTTCCATCATCTTTTCAGCTCGCTTATTTATTCACTAAATCACTCACATGTCCTCTTCATCATCGACTTTTGGGCAAGTTGGGTGTACTTTCACCCCCCTCCAACTTGAGGAGGGGTGCTGGATTTGGGTTTTCTTCTCCGATGAACAAGAAAGGGTTGGTAGAAGATAAAGTGGTCTGCTAGGGTGTTCGATACGATTGATGTCTGAATATATTTGTAATGTTTTGGTTAGATGAGATACAACTATGTGGAAATGATCAACGGACACAAACAAACAAATGTTTGACCAGACCTTACAAAGATATTGGGCTCTGCACAAATATTGGGCTCAAGCTAATTTACATTCATTGGGCTTGTCAGAATGTTTGCTTCTAGGGCCTACTAGAAGAAGCTGGAGAAAAGATATTTAGGTTTCTATTTTACACATACTATTTATTCTTGTAATTAGCATGTGAGTTAGTTATAGAGTAGCTAATAGAATAGAGACAAATATATATGCAGTTATATTTTAGATTCCATTTTGCTTTATATAAGAAATAGCTTGTACAGTTCGTCATTCATTCAATCATACACAAAATATTCTATTAATCCTTTTTCTTTCAATTCTGTCAACTGCTCGTATCTTCTAGCAATTAATTCAATGTATGATACTTATTTCTGAGATAATATGCATTCACAATATTCATTTAACTTTTGTAAATTTAACTCAAGTTATACACACTTGACAAGAGAAGTGGAAGGGTTACTTAGCTCCTGTTTAGTCATATATTTTGGCTATTTTTTTCTATTATTTTTTGAAAACGCTGTTTGTTGATGTAATATGATTGATTTTTGAAAAAGAAAATTTCAAGTTCCTAAAAACTGATTTAGATCAGTTTTTGGGTGAAAAATTTTCATCCAGTCACAAAATTTTCAACTTTTTTCCTCAAATAAAATGCATGCCCAAATACCACTTCAACTTTCAAAAATTATTTTTCAACACAACTTCAAAAACTCTTTTTTTTCAAGTTTCAACCAAATTTATGTCCAAACGCTAGTTTATATTCGGATTTATACCAATATTTATAATTTGGGGATAAAAGCATCTTTTACACAATAGAGGCAGATTTATAGCCTGTTTGGCCAAGCTTCTCAAGAGGTCAAAAGTACTTTTTTTCTCAAAAATATTTTTTCCCCTAACGGTTTTGGCCAAGCTTTTTTGGGGGAAAAGTATTTTTGGGAAGAAGCAGAAACAGTTTCTGAGAAGCAGAAAAAAGTAGCTTCTTCCCAAAAGCAGAAGCACAAGTAGTTTTGACTTTTCTTTTTACCAAAAATACTCTTAACAAAATATAGTATATACCAAAATAACCGTTAAACCTAATACTCAGGATATTAATGTATAAATATTTCTTATTATTTTTTGGATAGCTTTCTAATATATAGTGACATTAGGGGTGAATACTTTTATATTTGTTGAATAATTTTTAATATATTTAACTTATATTAAAAGAACTAAGTATTTTTAAATTTTATTTTCATATTTTACTTAAATAAAATAAAAAGATTTAATTATTGCATGTAATAATAAATTTTTAAGATTATTTATTTACTTATAATATTAACTATTAAGTAAATTTATTCATGTCTTTATTTGTAATTTGATACTTAAAAGCACTTTCTGAAAAACTTGGTCAAACACAAATTATTGCTCAAAAGTATTTTTCAGAGTGATTAACCAAACACAAACTGTTTCTCTCAAAAAGTACTTTTGAATCAAAAGCACTTTTGAAAAAAATACTTCTCAAATAAGCTGATTTCTCCAGCTTGGCACACCCTAAGATACAATTCTTAGGCACTTGCATTGGTCGATTTAGGGGCATAACTTGACGTTTTATTGCATTGCTTGAATTCGATTACGACTCAATATTTGCTGAAATTTTTGTTCGACAATAGTAATACACGTCACTTTCAAATCTCGGGTCCAACGTGTTTACACGTAATTTAAATGCATTATGAAATGACGAAAAATTAGATAAGTTCTATTTCTCGAAAAAAGGATTTTGCAATATTATCATAATCCATCTAACCCTACACCCCAACCCGACCCCCCCTACCCAAACCCCCGGCCCCTCCTCACCTGAAATTCTTGTTGCCCAAACAAATGTATTATTCTATAAAATTTCAGTCCATTTTGCAGTTCACATGAACGTGTCAAAAACGTGTTTAAATATAAAAACGTGTTAACTTCTCTGTGGAGAAATTCTCCTTACCTTTGCCAAATTCAGTCACTCCAAAACACCAATCACTCCGTTTATCCACCATTTGACACGTTCATTTCTCAAAAATGTCATCAACCTCTTTGCTAGTTGGTCCACCAGCCCTCCGCTTTGAGACACCGTTATCCGCCGTTGAAATTCCCGTCTCCGGTGACGATCCCATAACCAATTTAACTGATAAAACCTCAAATCTCGATCTCTCGAAGCTTCCTCTGAGGGGTTTGACGGAAAACAACTCAGCCACTTTCATATCATCCGGCAACCCATGTTTGGATTTCTTCTTCCACGTGGTGCCTGACACGTCACCCGATGATCTGATCGGACGGCTGGAATTAGCTTGGGCTCACAACCCTTTAATGGCTCTGAAGTTGATTTGCAATCTCAGGGGCGTTAGAGGCACCGGTAAGTCTGATAAAGAAGGGTTTTATACGGCAGCGTTTTGGTTACACTATACTCACCCTAAAACCCTTGCTTGTAATGTTCATGCTTTTGCTGATTTTGGGTACTTTAAGGATTTTCTAGAAATTCTATACAGAATTTTAGAAGGACCGTTTGTGAGGCAAAAAGAGAAAGAGGAGAGAGAACAATGGCGAGGTCGCGGTCGGGGTCGGGGTAGATTTAAGAGGGTTAATAGGCCTAGTGAAGGAAATGAGGAGAAGAAGGAGAAAATTAAGAAAAATTTGGAGGAAATAAAGGAAGAAATGAAGGCAGAACAAGAGAAAGCAAGATGTTTGAGGAAGGAAAAAGAGAGAGCTAAGGCGAAAGAGGCGTTAGAAAAATACTATTCCGATGGGAATTATAGGCTTTTGCATGATAAGATATCGGATTTTTTTGCTGAGCTTTTGAGGGCTGATATTGAGAAATTGAATTCTGGAAAAGTTAATGAGATTAGTTTGGCTGCGAAATGGTGTCCGACTGTTGATTCGTCATATGATAAGGCGACTCTGATGTGTGAGAGCATTGCGAAAAAGATGTTTCCTAGGGAGAATTATAGTGAGTACAATGGGGTTGAGGAGGGTCATTATGCTTATAGGGTGAGAGATAGATTGAGAAAAAATGTGCTCGTGCCTTTACACAAGGCGTTAGAGTTGCCGGAGGTGTACATGAGTGCTAAGAAGTGGAATTCGTTGCCATACAATAGGGTGGCGTCTGTGGCGATGAAGAATTACAAAGAGCTCTTTTTGAAGCATGATGAGGAGAGGTTTAATAAATATCTTGAGGATGTGAAGTCAGGGAAGGCGAAAATTGCAGCCGGAGCGTTGCTTCCTCATGAGATTATTGGGGCATTGAGCGACGGAGATGGTGGGGAAGTAGCAGAACTTCAGTGGAAAAGAATGGTTGATGATCTTTGTAAGAAAGGAAAATTAAGTAATTGTATCGCGGTATGTGATGTTTCTGGGAGTATGAGTGGGATACCCATGGAGGTTTCTGTGGCACTTGGTGTGTTGGTTTCAGAATTGAGTGAGGAACCGTGGAAGGGAAAATTGATCACGTTTAGCGCTGATCCTGAAATGCAGAAAGTTGAAGGTGATACTCTAAAAGAGAAGACTGAATTTGTCAGGTGTATGGATTGGGGTATGAACACAGACTTCCAGAAAGTGTTTGATAGAATTCTGGAAGTGGCAGTACAAGGAAAACTAAGTGAGGATCAAATGATAAAGAGGGTGTTTGTGTTCAGTGATATGGAGTTTGATCAGGCATCTGAAAATGCATGGGAGACAGATTATCAAGCAACACAACGGAAATTTGTAGAGAAGGGATACAAAAATGTGCCGGAGATTGTGTTCTGGAACCTTCGAGATTCAAGGTCGACTCCTGTTTTGGAAAAGCAAAGTGGTGTAGCACTTGTGAGTGGGTTTTCTAAGAATCTGTTGACCATGTTCTTGGAGGGTGGTGGAATCGTTAATCCAGTGGAAGTTATGGAGCTTGCTATTTCTGGTGATGAGTACAAGAAGCTTGTAGTTTATGACTAATTAATGTGTGGTTGCTCTATGTTTTTTGGTTTTAGTTTTCAAACTATATTTTCCAACTTTGTTACACCGTCTCTCTTAGATGAAAGAATTATGCGTTACTTACAATCAACTGGTGGCATTAAGCTTTGCTTTTATGGATATGGAGAACACTTAGATAATCTTGTGTTTTGTGCTTCTTCTATTCTGTTTTCTTTTCAATATGGTGGGCTGAATCCCTATAGCTTGCTTACATTCTTTATTAGATGTATGTTCTGCTATTTGAGCTATGTATGTTCTGCACTTTGAGCTCAATTAAACAAATCCATTCTAGTGGTGAGCCAAGCGTCTACCAAAAACAGCTCCTCTACTTCTTAAAGGCAGGGGTAAGGTCTGCGTACACACTACCCTCCCCATACCCCACTTGTGGGATTACATTGGATATTGTTGTTGTTGTTGTTGTTGCTGTGTTCTAGGTCCAAAATTAAAGTTATCCATTCTAGGTCCAAAAATAAAAGTTGGATCAAGTCTTGATAAAACAGTGTGCGCTCTAGGTCCGTCACATAAGGGAACCAGACATGATCTAGAAGGTATATTAAAGGCTCAGTGCTTTGCTAAATTGTAGTTCTTTTTTGCTAAATTGTAGTTCTTTTTCTTTCATAGTTAGTTTGTTGCAGAGGTTGATCTGGTTCCATGGTGTCAAGGAAATGAACTTAGTTTCTTGACCTTGTTTAGTTATAGAAGTGCCCTATCAGAATAATTACAATTCCTTTGGATTCTTGTTATTTCTTTTCTGATCCTGAAACAATTGTTTTTTGATTGTTTGGTTTTTAAAATGCCAGATTGATGTAGAGGAGCGCCTTGAATCTAACTGGTATGTAAAACTATACACTTCAATGAGATGAACTGTTAGACAGTCCTGAATCACTAGTGATTTTCTGCCTATATTGTCTCTTAGTAGAACTCTATATATGGAGACTCAAAATCCCAGGTATATGTAGACATCTCTTTTACTAATTGACCTTTTAGGTATTCCTGTTTATACAGTTTTATTTATTGAAAATGTAGAATGAAGCTAAGTTAAAGTAGTTGCTTTTATAATGATATTGTTAAATGAAGCTAAAGAGTTCAACTTCTGCCTGCTTGTGCTCAGCAATTTCAAATCTCTGGTTATGTTAGAACCAGAGAACGTCGTGAACTCAAACTGTTCCAAGTGTAGGTATCCGGGGG
>AWOL01S0064076.1:7288-39393 GCA_000715115.1 Nicotiana otophora
TTATCCGCACCTTGAAAAATTAGCCCTAGCTCTCGTAGTCACCTCTCGAAAGCTTAGGCCCTCTTTTCATTGTCATCTTATAGCCGTTGTGACAACCTTTCCCTTGAGGAATGTCCTTCATAAGCCTGACTTATCAGGTCTTTTGGCTAAATGGGCAGTCGAAGTTAGTGAATTCGACACTGAATACAAGCCTAGGACTGCAATAAAGTCACAAGTTTTGGCCGACTTCGTGGCTGACTATAGTCCGAGATTAATGCCTTTAGCTACTAAAGAAGCAGTGTTGGTATCGGGAACGGTATCAGGTTTTTGGACCTTGTTTATGGATGGATCTTCCAACGTAAAAGGGTTCGGTATCGGGGTAGTATTAATCACTCCTTCAGGGGAAACCCTGAGGCATGCCATTAGAACTGTGCAACTAACTAACAATGAAGCCGAGTACGAGCCTCCGGTTGCAGGACTTGAACTAGCTTGAGGACTAGGTTCCGAGGTCATCAAAATAAAGTGCGACTCCCAGCTAGTGGTGAACCAAGTATATGGAATTTTCGACACCAAGGAGTATAGCGCTATATATATATATATATATATATATATATATATATTGCCCGCCAATTGAAAATTCAAATATAGCACATTTAACCCATGCGCTATACCTTAACGGACAAACGTGCCGTTAAGGTATAGCACATTGAAGAAATGCGTTATATATAAATTGGTCATCAGTTAATTTTTTTACCTATCTTTGTGCTTTGAATCCAAAAAAGCAATATTTTGGTTCCGGACTCATCATAGCCCCATCCTCATTTAACACAAATAAAAAGTTAGAAATGGACATAACAGATGGCTGGTGAATGATAGCTTGAATTGACATGCATGATAGCTACAAGTGGTTGTGAGTTGTCAACAAGTGTTGCAAGCATGTGTCCGGTGTTGGGTGAATTCTGAAGGCAGGGTAACCGATAACAAAGATTTGAAGAATTGATATCGGAAAGCATTCATGATAAGTTTCTTCAATCATTGAATGTAAATAACACTTTGATAAGTTCCTTTTCCCCTTAAAACCAGATATACGAACATTCATGATAGGTGAATACATGTGTATGCGGTAAAATTGGTTATTAAGAGTTGGATGAATGAAGATGTGACAATTGGGACCGAAGATAGGTAAGATGTAAGTCATTAAGTAGTTGATACCGGTTGCAAGCATGTGTCCGGTGCTGGGTGAATTCCTAAGGCAGGGTAACCGATAACAAAGATTTGAAGAATTGATATCAGAAAGCATTCAATGAACAGCCGTTACAGGGAATATCTGCACTTATAGCCAATCGTTATGCAGTCATCAATGACAGTTTTATTCTCATTCAAAAGGAGCTTGATTTGGGGATCTTGTCTCCCTAAATAAAGCTATAAATAGGAGAATTAGTATCTATTGTAGGACATGAAATATTCTGTATGCAAAAGCTTGAATTGTCTCTCATTCTCTAACATTATTCTTTTACCTTGTTCTTAATATTATTTTCACTTTTGCCACCGGAGAAGCTAAATTCGTAGTTTCGCTTGTATTTCCTTTAAGTTCATTTTATAATCTTATTTCTGTTTCTATTTCGTTCATATTTTTTGTTAAATTAATTTACGTGTCTATAAATCACGTTACAAAATTAAACTGTACCGTTTTACAGGTAAACAATTTGGCGCCCACCATGGGTCATAGACAATTGTGTAATTACTTTTATATATTTATTTGTTACTAACAAATTTTGATTCCTTTCTTAGCAAAAGAAAAATCAGATATAGCAGCTAAAGATGTTAACAATTCCTATAATGTTGGAGCACACGATGAACGTGAAGATGTGTTATAACATGATGATTCAACCAGCGAAACTCGTAATGAAGGAGATGAAACAACTCCAGTTCGCGAAGGTCAAAATCCTCGACATATGAGGAGTCCAACTCCTGATTATGCGGGTGATGAACACGTTGTTGAAACGGTCAAAATCTTGAGAGAGCAACAGAGGGCAATAATGGATCACCTCTCAAGACAAGATCCGGTGATGACAGAATTGAAACATACGTTATCGAGTGCTTCCAATAATGCTAATGGAAGAGCTCTGATTCTCCCAGCGTTCCTGCAAATCAAACAGTTCAAAGAACCGATAACGACGCTCCAAGGAAGGAGCTTAATTTTAACGAGGCACGAGGTACTGGTAGTGGATATGAGAACGTAAGCTCTGTTTTGGTCCGTGAGGAAGAAGGTACGCAATTTTCTATTTATTATGTTAGTAAAGTTTTATCGAAAGCAGAGACACGTTATCCGCACCTTGAAAAATTAGCCCTAGCTCTCGTAGTCACCTCTCGAAAGCTTAGGACCCATTTTAATTATCATCTTATAGCCGTTGTGACAACCTTTCCTTGGAGGAATGTCCTTCATAAGCCTGGACTTATCAGGTCTTTTGGCTAAATGGGCAGTCGAAGTTAGTGAATTCGACACTAAGTACAAGCCCAGGACTACAATAAAGTCACAAGTTTTGGCCGACTTCGTGGCTGACTATAGCCCGAGATTAATGCCTTTAGCTACTAAAGAAGTAGTGTTGGTATCAGGAACGGTATCAGGTTTTTGGACCTTGTTTATGGATGGATCTTCCAACGTAAAAGGGTTCAGTATCGGGGTAGTATTAATACTCTTTTAGGGGAGACCTTGAGGCATGCCATTAGAACTGTGCCACTAACTAACAATGAAGTCGAGTACGAGGCTTCGGTTGCAGGACTTGAACTAGCTTAAGGACTAGGTTCTGAGGTCATCTAAATAAAGTGCGACTCCCAGCTGGTGGTGAACCAAGTATATGGAATTTTCGACACCAAGGAGTAGCGCATGCAACAATACTTGAACAACATTCAAGTATTACTTTCCCAGTTCAGGGAGTGGTCAATCATCCACATTCCAAGGGAGGAAAATGTGGAGGCAGGCGTATTGACCAATTTAGGTTCGTCCACAGAAATAGAAGGGTCTGATTCTGGTGCGGTAGTTCAATTGTTGCATTAGGTGTTGGATATGCACGACTACTGTGAAGTTAACTCGACCAACTTAATTTGGGATTGGAGAAATGATTTTATATAATATCTAAGGCATGGCAAATTGCCTGAAGACCCAAAAGCATCCTGGGCACTACGGACCAAGGCAGTTGAACAACATTCAAGTATTACTTTCCCGGTTCAGGGAGTGGTCAATCATCCACATTCCAAGGGAGGAAAATGTGGAGGCAGACGTATTGGCCAATTTGGGTTCGTCCACGGAAATGAAAAGGTCTGATTCCGGTGTGGTAGTTCAATTGTTGCATTAGGTGTTGGATGTGCACGACTATTGTGAAGTTAACTCGACCAACTTAATTTGGGATTGGAAAAATGATTTTATAGAATATCTAAGGCATGGCAAATTACCTAAAGACCCAAAATCATCCTGGGCACTACAGACCAAGGCAGCTCGTTACTGTCTTGTTGACGGTCAATTATACAAGAGGTCGTTCCAAGGACCATTGGCTCGGTGTTTAGGGACATCGGAGGCTTACTATGTGATGAGTGGAGTTCACTAAGGAGTATGTGAGAACCATTCCGGTGCAGACTCGCTGGTTCTCAAATTAATAAGGGATGGCTACTATTGGCCCGAAATGAAGCAAGACGCAAAGACATTTGTACAAAAGTGTGATAAATGTCAACGCCATGCACAGTTAGTGCATCAATAGGCGGAATGTTTGCATTCGGTGGTGTCACCATGGCCATTCATGAAATGAGGGATGGACATAGTCAGTCCCTTACCATAAGAACCCGGTAAGGTAAAATTTCTTTTGGTTTTAACTGACTATTTTACTAAATGGGTTGAAGCAAGTGCTTACCAAAAGATCGGAAAATGAGAAGTGATTGATTTTATATGGGATCACATCATCTGTCGGTTTGGAATGTCAAAAGAAATCGCTTGTGATAATGTGCCACAATTTATAGGTTCCAAAGTCACAAAGGTTTTAGAAGGATTGAAGAACAAATGAATTACATCTTCACCATACCACCCGAGTACCAATGGACATGCAGAGTCAACAAACAAGATAATACTCCAAAACCTTAAAAAGAAGTTAGAAGATGCTTACGTCAAGTGGCAAGATGAGCTTCCGGGTGTGTTATGACCATATTAGGTATTATTGATAAAGATCCTTGTTGGTACTGAAAGTATGTGCTACATTTTTTTCCTTCATCCAGTTTTTGTCCCCATTGGATTTTCTGGCAAGTTTTTTAATGAGGCAACAATGTAAAGCATACTACGAAAAAAACGTCATCAACAAAAACAAGACTTCCAGTGTTCGAATTCTAATACTTAGCATCCGAACACTGGGGGAACTATTATATATGAAGTCACTAGAAGTGTTACGAAGATCGGGGATTGTTAGAACCGGGGACAATGTCTTATCACAATCGGGGACTGCATGATCATCCCTATAGAAATAAGTTATACAAGTTAGCCACATGTATTGGCAACTTTATTTACTTAAGCAAAAGAATGTTTCTTTTAATGTACTTTTAAAGATAGAGGGAATAAATCAAAGTCTTTTTATTTTTATCTTATTTCTTGTCCGAATGATAAATTAATTTATTTTATCGTTTGAAAGTTAGTTAAAACTTTAAATGCTTGTGACAGAATGAACACGAGACGTTTTACTTAAGAGTACCATAAACATAAGGGCTCTCTCTTATGAAACCCTGATGGTCAAAGGGTAGATTCCAGAGTGTTAATGCCTGGAATCAAAAGCTATCGGATGTGAAAAATATTTTCGAAGCCTTGTCAATTAAATGAAAAAGAGTATTTCTTGCACAATATTTAAGCAAATAATTTCTTTCACTAATTAAAATTCCGAACTCAATAAAGAAGTTTGGGCATAGTTACAAAACAAATGTATACATTAATTATTTTTGCTGCCAGAGCGTGAAGGGAGAGAGAGAAGAGTCTTTGTTTTCTTTATCGGAAGAAGGTTGTTCCGCTTTCGGTTCAGGGCCTTTGTCTTTATCTCTATCTTCTACAGCTTCCTCTTCATTTTCTTTTTTGGTTCCCGAATACTCGGAGTTAGTATTCGAGGATTCAGAGGCAGCGGTCCGAGCAGGGAGGTTCTCAAGAGCAGTTGTCTCCAACTCACGAGCTTTGGCAATGCAGTCATCAATGTTTACAATGCCTTCTTTGGCCTGCTCCGGAGTCTTTTTCTTCATATGATATATGGCGTAGGTTTTCTCGAAGAGGATAGAATCTGCCTGGTCTTGGAGTTTAGCTTGGAGTTTTCCAACTTTTGTGTGAAGCTTATCATTTTCAGCTTTAACAATGTTGATCCTGGAATCAAGTTCAACATTTTTTGTAGCATGAAGTTGATTATGCTCCATGACCCTTTTGAGCCTTTCCTCCGTCTTTGCTCTCTTCTCCTCGGCAACATTGGCCTCATCAATTTTGGAGCATAAACTAGCTTCCAAGTTATTGACTTGCTCCATGAAAGCAGACTCGCGCTCGGCAGCAGTCACGGTATCATGCAGTTCAGCCCACTTAGCCTTTGTCTCCTTAAGGTATTCATGTAACTGTGCGACTTCTTGGTTGTGGGACATTCTATCTTGCTCGAATTGCTGCAACCGAGCCTCGAGATTATTTATTTAAGAAATTTTCTCTTCCAACACCGGGAGGCGCTCGGCAAACTGATTCCGTTCGGCCAAGAGTTGATCTCATTCTGAAGTAAGTTCTTGTTTGTCCAAAATCAATATTTGTAGGCCCTCTGAAGCAAGAAGGTTAGCCTAAAAAGGCTAAAACTAAATTTATTAATGCAAATTATAAGTGAAAAAGGGATAGAAGAAAGTTAGATTGTACTTGTGTCGAACACTGCATGCTATTGTTTAGCAAGCACTCAGCAGAAAGAGAGTCCATCTTTCTCCGCTCTTTTTCCGTAGCCAGTGGCTTCAGATAGTTGGCAAGCTCCTTCGGCTTAGAAAGTATGTGGCATTCATTCGAGATCGTGAGAATGACGCATCGTTTGCCATTGAGGTTTTGAGTAGGTACCGTAAACGTATTCCCTAGATTCCCATGATCGGGTGACCGTAGGGAAAGGACATTTATTGTTTGTTCAAATGGCACTGGTTTCGAGGTACCAACTGGTGTAAAAGGAGAGGCGGTTGTGATAGGCTCAGAAGTTGATGGTGGAGGAAGGTCATGGATTGAACTCCTTTGACCGGAAGCCACACTAGGGATTCGAAAGTGAGATGCAACATTTTCGCCCAATCCCATTTCCACGAAGAGCCCTTGAACTTCTTCTGGTTGTGGCGTTTGAAGTTGTGGAGTTTGAAGCTCACCTGGCTGAGCATCCGATTGAGATGATGAAGATCTTTTTCTTCTCTGAAGGGAAACCGCTTCATTATTGGTTTCTTCATCATCAAGGACCTTGTGGCCGGTCCGGTTGATATTGTTTTCAATTTCTTCTCCTGAGTCCCAACCGAAGAGGTACGTTTTGTCTTTGATTTATTATCTTTGGGATAGGGACTCTTGAAGGAAGCGCCTTCACTGGAAGCAAGATTAGATTCACGATCTTTTCTCTGGTTAATGGCACTTTGTAACACCCGTTGAGCTTCTTTCGGGTCATCAAGAGCCTCGATATCAGGGCAAATAATGGATCCCTTCGGAAGTCATGTGTGGTACAAAAAGGTAGTTAACAAAATGTTTCTAAGTTATATTGAAAGAATAAGAGGGAGAACTTTTGTTTACCATGACTTTTGGCTTTCCACCCAAGTTTGGAGGCCATTTCTTTCCACCTTGGGAACTCCGATGTAGTGATATCCAAATTTTTCTGTACCCATTGGGCCAGAACCTGAACCCGTGGTGGTTCCCAATGAGTAGCTGGAATAAGGAAAATACAAAGTTAATGAAGGAAGAAAGTCTTTTTTAAACATGGAAAGGAAAATATATCGGAAGACTTACGAAGAAGATTCCATGATTCTGGAAAAGCAGGTGCTATGGTCGGAAGGATGTCCCTGGTAGTAATAACGATGAATCGCTCCATCCATCCACGGTCGTTGTCGTCGTCATCGTTGGTAAGGAGGGCATGATGACTGCATTTGCTAAGTTTTAGCACACCCGTACAGAAGATCTTTGGGGAATAGAGATTTATCATGTGAGAAATAGTTAGGGTTTCCCCGGTCTTAGAGCACAATTGGTTGAAGCAGGCCAACGTACGCCAAACTGATGGGCCTGCTTGTGCGATTTTATACCGGTGGCAAAATTCCAAAATTATTGGGTCGATTTCTTTACCCACTCCCAAAGTGAAAGGGTATGCATAAACATACATGAACCCTGGTTTGGAGAAGGTGACCCTTTCTACTTCACTAGCATCGAAGATTTCATTATTGTTCTATTCGCATTCTTCCTTCATAGCAGGGATGCTAGAAGGACGAATAGAAGAAGGGTACCTACGAATATGCCAGTGTCTGTCACTTTTGGGATTAATGGGTTCTTTTTGTTCTTGAAGGTCAGATTTGGTGTTAAGTTGAAGGGGTATGTTGGAGTTCACGGTAGGAAGTTCAGACACAACATCAACCTCATTATTTTTGTTCTTTTTTGGGCCTTCACCGAAGAGAAGGCCAAAGTTTCCGAGGACATCATTGTTAGAAGACATGATGCTAAGAAATTTGTGAAGAAAGATTTTACTGAGAAAGTTGAATTTTGCAAGTAAAGTTCTAAGGTAAATCAAAGAAGAAGGAGTTGTAGAGGTAGAGAGTAAAAATGATGAGTAGTGGAGAATATTATAGATGGCAAAAATCGCGGTCATGATTACTTCGAAAACTGGCAAAAATATTTGCCAAATCATGGGGTAACACGTGTTCGGGTCATTAAATGCGATGAGATGTGCGTCTTTTCTAGTGTCAAAAACTGTTCAGAAACTTGCCCACTATGAAAATAGGTTTTCTCTACTTTCCAGTAACACTAAAGTATTGCCACCGAAAAGTAGGGGGGCTATATGTATGTGGTAGAATTGGTTAGTGACAGTTGAACGAATGAGGAGGTGACATGTAGGGCTGAAGACAGGTAAGATGTGAGTCAGCAAGTAGTTGATACCAGTTACAAGCATTTGTCCGGTGCTGGGTGAATTCCGAAGGTAGGCTAACCGATAATAAAGATTTGAAGAATTGATATCGGATAGCATTCAATGAACAACTGTTACAAAAAATATCTGCATTTATAGCCAACCGTTATGCAGCTATCAATGACGATTTTATTCTCATTCAAGATGAAATTGATTTGGGGATCTTGTCTCCTTAAGTAAAGCTATAAATAGGAGAATTATCATCCATTGTAGGGCAAGAAATATTATGTACACAAAAGCTTGAATAAACTCTCATTCTATAACATTATTCTTTTACCTTGTTCTTAATATTATTTTCACTTTTGCCACCGATGAAGCTAAATTCGTAGCCAGACTTGTATTTCCTTTAAGTTCATTTTATAATCTTATTTATGCTCCTATTTATTTGATATTTTTGGGTCAAATTAAAAATTCACGTGTCTATAAACCATGTTACAAATTTAACTGTACTATTTTACGGGTAAATGTGTTATTGAGTTTGAGTTTCTTTTAAAATGTAAATGACAAAGNAGAAGCTAAATTCGTAGCCAGACTTGTATTTCCTTTAAGTTCATTTTATAATCTTATTTATGCTCCTATTTATTTGATATTTTTGGGTCAAATTAAAAATTCACGTGTCTATAAACCATGTTACAAATTTAACTTGTACTATTTTACGGGTAAATGTGTTATTGAGTTTGAGTTTCTTTTAAAATGTAAATGACAAAGATAGACATGCAGTTTTACAAGATTAGAAAATATTAGAAGTGACCAAATCCAATATAGGGGGTAAATACCACAATTAAAGAAAATAAAGAAAGAAGACTATATTGAGATAGTTTATTCGTATCACCTCTAAATACATCCATGATGATATATAGAATTTGACAAAATATCGCAAGATACATACAAAATTATACTCCCTCCGTTAAAGTTTATGAGAACTTTTTGGATTAAGAGGATCAAGCTAACTAATTTTCAGTGTGTATGAATATAGATGTTTCAAATTTTTGAAATAGAATTTACATATTTAAAAATTATATAAAAAATACTATAAATCACAATAGTTAACAATTCAAAATATTTAAAACATAATTACAAAATATATAATCAAAAAAATCTTATTTGATTTCCCAAATAGTAATAGACTCACATAAATTGAAATATAGGGAGTATTGATTGTCAAAAAGTTTATAATCACTCAAAACCAAATCATTTTTAAATTTAGCTTCATAAATAAAGCTACTGTCGAATACTAACCTTTTAAGATAAAGGTTTAGTTGTGTTAAACTTAAATTAGGCATGGTGTTTTTCTAAAGTCTTTTATTTTCGAAAAATGTTCAAAAAGATTTATTATTAGATATTATTTAAAGTTACCCTCCATTATATTATTTGATCTAATTAGCCCCTATCATCTTACTATTGATCATATTTACCCCTCATTTGACTAAGGAAATAGTGGAGGGCTTCTCAGCCTCTTTAAGCCGCAACCCATTACCATACTGAATACCTAATGCCCATAACCCATACCGACCCATCTCAAGCCTTAAACAACAAAAAACTCACATCTTTCTGCGTAATTCGTCTTCTACAGCTCCTTCTTTCACATTTGGTGCTTCAAAATTTGTTAAAAATTAAATAGAAAATGGCCAAATATGTCGCTAACCTGTAACGATCCAAAATCCCAACCAATCAGGGTCGTGATGGTGCCTAACACCGCTTGCTAGGCAATCCAATACATAACAGATAATACTAAAGAATTGCAATTAACTACTAACAGTAAGATAACAATATAAAGTAAAAGCAGCTCCAAAGGTATACATAATAAATCTAGAATCAACACTAATGCTCAACCATCCCAAGATGTGGAGTCACAAGTACATGAGCTTCTAGAGTTCACTAAATATATTGTCTTGAAGGAAAATGCAACACTGTCTGGAAAATAAAAACAGTAAAACAGAGATGGAAGATGACTCTAAGGCCTGCGAACGGTATACAACTATACCTCGAATCACCTGACTGGTAACCACTAAGCACCTCTCGGGACTCCGTTGGGACCAATGTTCAGATCTGCACAAGAAGTGCATGAAGTGTAGCATGAGTACAACCGACCCAATGTACTCAGTAAGTGCTGAGCCGAACCCCAACAAGGTAGCGACGAGGCTAAGACAAGACACCTACAATAAACTTGTGCAGTTATATATCAAGAAGTAATGAAATAATTGGTAAAGTATAAAGTATAACAACGGGATAATAACAAGTAAAAAAGGATAACAAGTATGCAAGTAAAGGGCATAAAACGGGAAAGTAAAGTAAAGTGTCACTGAATAAGCCTCAACTCGTGATTTTACAACAACTCTGAATAACCTTTCAAAAGTAAATAACGAAGCCACAAAGCCAAGTCCACATTTCAAATATCAAAGTAAAGAGCAATGAAATCAACAAAACTGCACGACATCGCCCTTCGTGCTTTTACTCTCATCCTCACATCATAATATAATAGCAGCATGGAAACGCACTTCATGCATATCCTCACTTTCACTTAATTACGAAAATACCCTTCATGCAATAATATCAATATATGAATAAGGCACGAAAATACTCTTCGTGCACAATCACTCTTCCTTACAAGTACGACAAAACCCTTTGCACATCTCACTCTTCCTCACTAGAACGATAACACCATTCGTGCATTTCACTCTTCCTCACCAAGAATTACATACAATACAATACCAAGTAAAGTGGGAAGCATATTCAACATCAATGATAGTAATTGAACACAATTCATCATATGAGAATTTTCCAACAATTTAGCACCAACAACCAATTAAGAATTCAATAATCTCAACACCAAATATCTCAATAATCTCAACATAGAAAATAATATGAATACGAGAAATTAAAGAATTATACAATCTATCTCAAACATGGAAAACATATACACAAAGTAACATGGCACAATTAAGGCTAATGCTTATCCCATGGCCAACACATATACACCCGTCACCTTGCATATACACCATCCCCAACACATAGATCATATAGCAAATAGACTCGATTATACCCTATTTCCCTTAAATCAAGGTTAACCACAATATTTACCTCTTTCCAGAACAAATCAACAATCCAACACGACTTTTCCTTCAGAACAAGACTGTAAATCATCTGTATCTAGTCAATTATTGTTCAAACAAGTCAAAACAAGATTTAGAAACAACACTCGAATGAAAAAGGTTCAATCTATAACATAATTGAAAAACTCAAAAAAAAAAAGTCAATCAGGGCTCACGTGGTTGAAATCTGAAATTAAGATCAAATTCCGATTACCCATTAGCCTCCGAGCTCTGATATGTTATATGTTCCGAAATCCGACCTCAATTTTATAAAATCCCTAAATTCTACCCAAAACCCCAATTTCTACTCTATAAATCTTAGATTTGATGTTGCAATTCATGAAAATGTAATAGAAGTTAAATAAAAATAAGTTAAGATTACTAACCTATGAAGTTGGGAAGTAATTGCTCTCTAAAAATTGCCTCTATATAGTCTAGGTCTCAAAAATGGTGTAAAATAAGTTAAGTCCCGAAATCCTCGATTTTTACCCAACTGCAGTTCGCAAAAGCGAACCACTGATCGCAAATGCGATTAGTGCCTGAGCGCCTCTGATGTCGCAAATTCGGCCAAACCTTTGCATTTGTGAAGGTCCCTTCCCTCACAAAAGCAAACAAAGCTTCGCATGCGAGAAGATGCCTCTCTACTGCTCAGTGTCACAACTGCGACACAACTATCGCAAATGTGATACCCCCTAGCTCGAAAAAGCGGTTGTGACTCCGCAAATGCTAAGTCTTCCTTCCCTTTCCCCGTATCGCAAATGCGAGCCTGACCACACAAATGCGATCTCTCATTTGCGAATAGGTTCTCACATATGCGAGACCTGTAGTTCAGCAACACCAGCAATTGCTTCAGTTGTCCAAAACTATCCGCAACGCATCCAAAACTCACCAAGCCCCTCGGGCTCCAATACGGACATCCACACAAGGGTAATAATATCATAAAAACTTTCTCGCAAGCTTAGATTATTAAAATAATATCAAAACTCAAGAATCAGTCATTAAAACTAAAGATTTTCAAGTTCAAAGCTCAATTTTCCAACTTTTTACATAAAGCGCCGAAATGACCTCGAATCACCTGGGACCCCAACCAAACATGAGTACAAGTGCAAATCATCATATGAACCTACCAGAATCGGCAAAATACCAATCCGAGGTTATTTACCAAAAATATTAACGAAACACTAGGTCTATTGAATCCCTTGTCATGCAAATCGTACAACTGATCCTTCAATTCTTTCAACTCAGCAGGAGCCATACGATACAGTGAAATAGAAATAGGCTGAGTGCTTGGAACAAAATCAATGCAAAATTCGATATCTTTGTCTGGTGGCATACCTGGAAAATACATAGGAAACACCTCTAGAAACTCCCTCACAATCGGTACCAAATCCATAGAAGGAACCTCCGCACTAGAATCTCGAATATTAGCCAAATACGCTAAGCACCCCTTCTCAACCATACGCCAAGCCTTCAAATATGAAACCACCTTACTAGTGGAGTGATTGCGGGTCCCTCTCCATTCTAATCTAGGGAACTCCTATATGGCTAAAGTCATAATCTTGGCATGACAATCCAAGATAGCGTGATACGAGGACAATCAATCCATACCAAGAATGACCTCAAAATCCACCATATTCAACAACAAAAGATCAACTACAATATTGTAATGACTCGATCGGTCGTTTTGTGTATATGAGTCCTATTTTCCATTTTCATTCTTCACACATGTATATTTATGGTATTATGACTTACGGGGTTGGTTAGTTTCGTTCCGAGAAGGTTTCGGATTGGTTTGGACACTTTGGTTCTTGGCTTAGAAGCCTAAGTTAGAAATTTTGACCAAAGTTTGACTTTTATAAAAATAACCCAGGAACGGTGTTGTGATTGCTCTGATAGGTTCGTATCGTAATTTTTAACTTGGGCGTATGCTCGGAATTGAATTCGGAGGTCCCTAGGTTGATTTGACTTATTTTGCCAAAAGTTGGCAATTGGAGGTTTAGAAGTTTTCCCAAGTTTGACTGTAGGTTGACTTTTGGCTATCGGGTTCGGAATTTGGTTTTGAGACTTGGAATAGGTCTGTTTTGCTATTTGAAAATTGTTTGCAAAATTTGGTGTCATGTGAAGTTGATTTGTAGGATTCAGATGCTTGGTTGCAATTCTTTAGGTTCTTGAAATGTTCTTTGAAATTCATGTGTTTTGATGTCCGATTCATAGTTCTAGATGTTATTTTTATTTTTTGATAGCACGAGCGAGTTCGTATGATATTTTTAGACTTGTGTGGATGTTGGGTGTAACGACCCGATCGGCCATTTTGTGTAATTGCGCCATGTTATCCCTTTTATTGCTTCACACATGTGTGTTTCTGATTTTATGTCTTTCGGGGTCGGTTAATTTCATTCTGGGAAGCTTTCGGGTCGATTTACACCCTTGATTCTTAACTTAGAAGTTTAAATAAAAATATATTGGTCAAACTTTGACTTTTGTGAAAACGACCCCGAAACTGTGTTTTTATACCTACGATAGCTTCGTATCGTGATTTTGGACTTTGGCGTATGCCCGAAATTTATTTTGGAAGTCCATAGGTTGATTTATGTTGATTTGCCAAAATTTGGCAATTTGAAGTTGAAAGATTTGACTGTAGGTTGACCTTTAGCTATCGAGCTCAAAGTATGAATTTGGGACTTGGAATAGGTCCGTTATGGTATTTAGAACTTGTCTGCAAAATTTGGTATTGTTTGAAGTAGATTTGATAAGTTTCGAACGTTTAGTTGTAATTATAGAAGTTCTTGAAAATTTCTTTGAAATTTATGTGTTTTAGAGTTCAATTCGTAGTTTTAGATATTATCTTTGTGTTTTGATCGCGCACGAGTTCGTATGGTATTTTCAGACTTGTGTGGATGATTAGTTTGGAAACCTGAGGTCTCGGATGGGTTTTGGACATGTTTCAGAATAGTTTTGGACTAAAATTGGACTGCTGGTGCTGTTGGTGCTCAGGTTTCGCAATTGCAAGCACCAGCATCGCAATTGCAAAAGCGACAGTAGGGGCTCTGATGTCATAATTGCGACACCACCTTCGCAATTGCGAAGTTTCATCGCAATTGCGATGTTGACTAGGCTGTCAGGGTTCGCAAATGCGTGCCCTGTGTCGCAAATGCACACTCAAAACACCGAAAAGAGGTCATCTTGACTTGATATTGACCATGGTCAAACTCCAAATCCTGAACTTAACTAGTTTCTCAACCAATGATCCAAAACACACTCGAGCCCCTTAGAACCCCATCTAATCATACCAACAAGTACAAATACATTATCCAACGTTTTCCAAAGCTTCAAAACACCCACGGGAATATCACAATAAAGAATCGAGGCTTAAACCGAATATAATTTTTCTTAAGTTGTTAAATCTTCATTCTTTCCAAAGAATACCCAAATCACACTTAAACACTTTTGTTTACTTCCAAACTTTTCACACAAGTTCAATTCAACTATATAGACCTATCCAAAGTCTCGGAACCAATTGGAGTCCAATAACATCAAATTCAACTCTTGGTCAAACTTATGAACTTTTAAGTTTTTCTAATTGCCAACTTTCAACAAATAGTGCCGAATTCTTCTAAGAACNTTTATCATATTGGTTTTAAGTATTTTGTTAATTACATATGTTCAATTATTATCAAATATTAGGCTTACCTATTCGTAGAGATTAGGTACCATCGTGACATCCTACGGAGGGAAATTGGGGTCGTGACATTGTGTTTGGAACCCCGGGGGCTCGAGTGAGTCTCAGACATATTTTAGAATGGTTTTGAACTAAATCTAGACTGCTGGTGTATTGATGCCTCGGGTGTCGTAATTGCGAACACCACCATTGCAATTGCAATCTTAGTAGGGGGGTCTTAGGTGTCACATTTTCGATGCCAGGGTCGCAATTGCGAAGTAGTACCTGGGCAGGGTAGGATCGCATTTGCAAAATTGTGTTGCATTTGTGATAGGGACAAACTTCGCAAATACGAAGCCAATGTCGCATTTGTGACTTCCCAATTAGGTTGTCAGTAGCTTCAATTGCAAGACTTTCTTTTTAATTGCGAACCCAGTGTCCCTATTGCGACATTTGTAACTGAACAAAAGATTGGAAAGTCGAGATTTCATTTCATTTTAGAACCCTAGACTCGGTAGGAAGCGATTTAGAGATGAGATTTTCATCTACAAACATTGGGTAAGTGATTCTAATTAATTTTCAACTATATTTCATGATTATATATTAGATTTAACATCAAATTTATGAGAATCAAAGAGAAAATTTAGGAATGTTTGTCAAAGTTTTGAAAAATAAAAATTTCGATTTTGAGAGTCGATTTAGACTCTGATTTGAAAACAAAATACATATATTGACTCGTGGGGTTATGGGTAGTCGGAATCTACCCTTGGACCCGGGTATGACCGGCTGGGCCCGGGGTTGACCTTTGGAGAATTTTGTAAAGATTATAGCTTTATCTATCATAATTGATTTCCCTTGCCTTGTTTGATTATATTGTCACGACCCAGCCTAGGGTCGCGATAGATAACTGATATTAACTGCAGATCATCACTAAATATGCTGATAATCTACTAATCATAAATATAAACGGATAAACTGAACAAGCATAAACATAGCTGAAAAGAACTGTACAATCTGGAAAGCCGACAAGGCTAACACAAGCTGACTTATAAAATCATACTAACTGCACAGGTGCATATCTACAGGCCTCTAGGAGTCCTGAACTGAAAAAGTACTAGACAAAACAGGGCCCCGTCATACCCAAACTAGCTGACTGTACACATACCAGAAGATAAGTAACTCTGGGAGTAAGCGGAGTGACTCCAACAGCTAGTGGATGGCCTACTGATTTGGCTCAAACGCTGATCTATTTGTACCTGCACAGCATAAACCCAGTGCTCCGGAAGGGATGTGGGTATGGTATGTACAAAGTATATAAGGTGGAAAGCATGTGTAAAGCATACTAAAGTATGACTTTAAGAGGAAAATCTGAATATAAGTTGAAAGCTAAATAAGAGTCTGAACTAGCAACTGATCTGGAACCGAACCGAAGTTTAAGCTGAAATTATGTAGAAACTGAACAACTATCTGAACTGGTACCTGTCTGGTGTTATGCGCTATATCCCCCCAATCAGGTAACTATAAAACTGAACTAGCCCCATGTATAGTAATGCAATGCAAATTGTAGTTATATGCGCGTATATAACATGCATTATCAACAGGCCCGGCTGGTGTTTTGGGCTATCTCCCTCAGCATATAATCAATAGGCCTCGCTGGTGTTATGGGATACCTCCCCCCAACATATAATCAATAAGCCTCGCTGGTGTTATGGGATATATCCCCCAGCATATTCAATGGAATCGTGTATGAAGCATAACACATATGGCAACATCATATGGACTCAAGAGATCATGAAGGAAACCATAAACGGAATCACAAACGTAATCTGACGCTTGTCGTCCATAAATTGGACAGAGGAGCCTATCCCCATTTTAGGGAGAAACTGAGTATGTACATGAGATACTAAGGTTAATTAACTCTTTAGGATCCCTCTATAATCAATTTAGAACCAAGGAACTCAAGATTTGTCCAACTCTTCGAATTTCCAAAAATTTCGACAGAGTTTCCCTTAAAACTAAATAATCCCCAAGAACAACATTAAGCACCACAATATACACAGGAATGGATACCCGGTCGAGATGATAACATCAAACTAAAGGTGATTCAGTTATTCACATTAGTGTCAGACGATCGACAAAACAGAATTGTGAATGTAATGTCGACTCATAGTGGCTAACCTGTGACATGAAAGTTTAAATATGATTTAGGAATAATTTAAGCATCAATACATGATAATTAAGCTTATGTAATCTTAAATGAATCTATTAGGATCATATGGGGGTTAGGTATATATAAAAACTGTAACGACCCGACCAGTCATTTTGAGCTTTAGCGCTCTATTCGGTGGTTTGAGACTTTGAGTAGCTTCATATTATGTATTATGACTTGCGTGTATGGTTGGTTTCGGTTTTTGAGCGGTTCAAGATTGATTTGGAAGAATAATTCTCTGATTAGAAGCTTTAAGTTGGAAGAATTGACCAAGGTTTGACTTTTGGGTAAACGGACTCGGAATCAGGTTTTAATTATTTCAATAAGTTTGTATGATGATTTTGGACATGTGCGCGAAGTTTGGTTAAATTACGGTGAGTTTTGGATAAGTTTGGATAGTATGGTGATTGTTTTCGATTTCGACGTCGATTTGAGCATAAAGGTTATCATATTAAGCAAACGGCTTTTGATTCGTGTTTCAACTAACCATTATATCCGCATCGTAATTTTGGAACCATAGCAACTAAAATAATCAAGTTTCAACATCATATGAGAAATTTATGGTCATTTTACTAAGAAGTGGGTTGTTACATTTTTCAGATCAATTACGAAATTGTCACTGAATTCGTATTTAAAAATCTGCATTATTTCCAAATATTGAAACTAACATATCTTATTCATTATAAGATCAAATGGAGTGATTAAAAAGCCTAACTTGACTGAAATTTCATAAGAAATAAATTGGAGCATCAAAAGTAAGTTTTGGGATTGTTTGGAACAAGAAATGAGGTAGAACAGCTGGGCATTTTTGGCTATTAATGTTGTTGGAGTTTTTCTCATCTTGAAAGTTTGGGATTGGGAGAATTCAAGAATGTTCTTCAAGTTTCTTCTATGGTGTAAGGTATAAACCATAACCTAAGTATTTCCCTTTGATTCATTCTCTTGGTTTAAGCTTTAATCCATGATTTTAATTGAAAATCCATTTAATTCTTTAAATCAAGACTTAGGGTTATGTAAGCAGTAAGGTGAGCAAATGTTTCGAGGACCATAAGATCAAAAGGATCCTGTCAATACCCTACCACCCTAGTGAGAACGGGAAGGAAGAGTCTACAAACAAGACCATACTCCAAAACCTTAAGAAGAGATTAACTGACGCCAAAGGAAAATGGAAGGAAAGTTTACCCGAAGTGCTGTGGGCATACCGTACGACCTCAAAATCTAGTATTGGGGACACCCCATTCCCGTTGGTCTACGGCGCCGGGGTTTCTCTACAACCTATTCAACTTTTTTTCTCAATATTTTTCCACTTTGCTAAGCATTTTATTGTGAGCGTATGCAATATTTTTAAAAGTGCTATCTTTGTTGTTCAAGATTCTATTTTGATAAATAGAATTTTTGTACTGCCAATTTATTACTGATTCAATATCACTAGATAGTGGTTTTATCTTGATGGGAAAACAACGTTCCTTTTGGGAATCTTGGGGCTTCAACCTAAGAACAGTGACCTAAAAAGGAAATGGACTTGTAACAACAGTCTCACTACAATATTGTATGCACTCCATAAGAAAGTGGCACCTACCGTGGCTAATGAATGGTAAGTAAAATCAAAAGTAATATTCGAGATCATATGAGTTGCACGAAAACTCCGGCATGCGTGGGAACTAAGATAAGCTAAGTATGCACGCAACAAGGGGGCAGAAAGACCAGGAAAGGTAATAGCTTACTGATAGTAGTCTATAATTATGTAGTTTAGCTACTATTTGCACTCTAACTTAGCTGAACTTTATTAATATTTGAATGTTAAATGATAACAAATTGCTCTAATTAAGAACTTTATGCTTTGCAGGAGCAATTCCGGGCTATGAGGACGTTAAAGAGTGTTTTGGAGCTAACATGGAGCACTGGAGGCCAATTGGAGGTTAGCGCACTTAGAAAGAAGAAAGAAACAAATGCTGCAGAAAATCCTCTAGGTGCGCGGTCGCACACTGGGCCACGCATGTCAGGCAGAAACTGGCCAAAGTGCGCGGCCGCGCACGTGCTTTCGAGAAAAATCATCCAAGGACAATTTTATAATTTGAGAGGCGACTAACCTTGACCTATATGAAGCCCAACTCGCCCAAAAAGAGGGTATATCTATTTTTAGAAGAACTTTGGAGGCAAGAACACAAAAGGAGCAAGATGAAGAATTCTCCTACGAGTTTTTCATCACCTTCTTCTTAATTCCATTGTTGAAGAATTCTCCTACGAGTTTTTCATCACCTTCTTCTTAATTCCATTGTTGAAGAATTCTCCTACGAGTTTTTTATCACCTTCTTCTTAATTCCATTGTTGGTTATGACTTTTTATATTGTAATCGTGCCTATTAGTATGAGTAGCTAAACCCGTCATCTAGGGTTGATGGAACTAATTGTTGGATGAAGTCTTGATTACGTTTTGATATAATTGAGCCATTTTTACTCTATAATTATTCAACTATGTGTTTCTTGTGATTAATTGAAAGGGCCCTTGATTAATCGTATCTAGTTGTCTAGTGTTGCTTGAGAAAGAACACTTGATTAGATTATTGTTGAACAATGCCACTTTCGAGTAAGTTAAGAGATTAATTACTTGAATTTAAAAGCGGGATTAGAGATAAGAAAGCTTTGGTGTGATATTTATGAGTTGTACAAATTGTCAACTAGAGTAGTTCGAGAGAATGCTTCTAGTAAATTATCGTAATTGATCGAGATATAAGTACGGTAAGCAAGAACTCATCATCTTTATAGAGTGTTATGGCGAGATTATAGATAACGTGTCATGAATTAATCTGACAATTGGGGAAATCAATAACCCTAGATTTTTTTACCCTTGAATTCAACTTCATTCTTGCTTATTGATAGTTTTTATTGTCATTTTTCCTTAGTTAAATAATTTCTATTAATTATCAAATAAAATCTTGAACTCTGAAAATTGTCTGAGTTTATCATTAGCGATACTAAGAGTTGTAGCAAATAGGTTAGTTCCCTGTGGGATTCGACTCCGGACTCTTGAACAGGATTATTTGTACAACGATCGCTTAGTCCTTTTTATAAGGCATAGTTGGGCGTGATCAAATTTTTGCGCCGTTGCCGGGGAACTAACAGTGTTAATTATTACAACTTGGAAGATTTGCTAGGACTTTTAGTTTAGATCAATTTTCTGTGGTGTTAAAAATATTTCCATTGAAATTCTCACATTTGAACTCTTTTGTGACTCAGGTGCATGCCTAGAAGCTCCTTGAGAACTGGTGAACCTTTTGAAGGACTCTCAGATCCTGAGAAAGCATTCAAGGCATTGAATCGGGCTAACAAGAAGGGCAAACAGCTAAAACAAAATGAACAATTCGAAATTGACATGGACGACGTCGAGAATGTCAACAAGAATAATAGGAATGATTGAGTTGACCCAAACATCGGAGTGGTAACACCTCTTGTGCCAAAAGCTTCTCTATATGATTGGCCGCAACCAATTGCTGATAACCTGGCCACCGTAATTACAGTCCCTCCGATACAAGCAGAGACGTTTCAGATTACCAACAACATGCTGCACTTGCTACAAAATAAAGGGTTGTTCTCGAGGTCATACATCGAAGACCCACAACAACATCTGAAGAACTGCTATCAATTTGTGTCACTCAAAGACAGCCGAATGTGACTCCTGAAGCAATTAGATTATTATTGTTCCCATTCTCAGTGACTGGGGAGGCTCAAACTTGGCTGAATTCGCTCCCAATAAACTCCATTGCTACTTGGGAGGAACTAGTCAATCAGTTCTTAAACAAGTTCTATCCACCCAATAAAACTGCGATGCAAATTGATGAGATATTGCAATTCAGGCAGAAACCGGCTGAAACCTTGCAGGAAACCTGGGAGAAGTTTAAGGGTATGCTGGTGAAGTGTCCACACCATGGCATCCCAAATGAGATGCTTGGACAGAGATTCTATATGGGTTTGGCTGACGGTCTGAAGGCCAATGTAGATGCTTCAGCTGGGGGTGCATTCTTGAGCAAAACATTCACAGAGTGTAAGATTCTTCTTGACAAGATGGCTCAAAATTCAGGCTGGATGACGAGAGATACAACACTCACTCCAATAGTGCATTCTGTTGCTCTTGACCCAAACAATACAAATGCAGAAAACATAGCCACTCTCATGACCCAGATGAGGTTGTTGACAAATAAAATTGATGAGATGGGTACGAAACAGGTGCACATTGTTGATACGACAAATGGAGGCCTATGCACTCCCTGCATAAATCAGTCATATGTTTGCTCGTGGAGTGGAGAGAATGATAACCAGGGCTTCAGAGAAGACATGAATTACGTCAATAATTTTGGGGGTCAGAGGCAAGGTGGACAACAATGGGGACCTCACAATCAGCAGTACAGACCAACCCAGCAACAATACAATACCATACCAGGGGGAGCACGACCACAAGGCCAAGTAGTGCCTTATCAAAGGTAGCAGGGCTACAATCAGCAGCACCAACAACAGTTGGCTTACCAACCGCCTCATCAACAACATGACAGTAATATGATAGAAATCAAGGGCATGCTGCAATAATTCATTGGGAGAAATGGAAAGATGCAAGAAAAGTTAGCCGCACATGATTCGGCTATTAAAGACATTGAAACTCAATTAGGCCAGTTATCTATGGCCTTGAACAATCGCCCACAAGGAACGTTGCATGCAGACACAAACATCAATCCAAAGGAGTAGAACCCAAATCAGCTAGTTGGCAGTGAGCCTCAGGAATGGAAGGGATTTAGACAGAGAGCAAGAAGTTGCTCAATCTAGGAGAGACGCGATGCAAATTACTCCAGTGACATTAGAGACCGACGAGTCAACGGATCTCACAGAAGTTGTAATTGAACATGCATAAGTGGACAAAGGCAAAGAGAAGGAATTTGAACAACTCCCAAAACAGGTGGTGGAAAAGGCTCCTAATAAAGAAAAAACACCAAGCAGTGGGCAGAAGCTAACTCCTGCACCATTCCCTCAAAGGTTGGCAAAGAAAAAGAAAGATGATCAATATAGGAAATTCATGGAAATGCTTAGACAAATTCAATTGAATATTCCGCTGATGGATGCCTTGAGGGAAATGCCAGGCTATGCAAAAATGATGAAGGATCTGATGTCTCGAAAATTTGACTTCCAGGACCTGTCTACTATAACTCTAACTCAAACTTGCAGCGCGGTAGTGACAAGACCTATGGCTCAAAATTTGTCTGATCCCGGTAGTTTCACTATCCCATACACAATTGGAAGTTATGCTTTTGCTAAAGCATTGTGCGACTTAGGAGCCAATATCAACTTGATGTCTTTGGCAATCTACACAAAATTAGGCATTGGCAGAGCTAGACCGACCTCAATGTCGTTGCAACTAGCTGATCGCACAGTCAAAAGGCCGACATGAATTCTGGATGATATGCTTGTCCAAGTGGGGAAGTTTGTATTTCCTGCCGACTTCGTTATTCTTGAGTGTCAAGTTGACGAAGAAATACCAATAATTTTGGGGAGGCCGTTCTTAGCCACTGGGAGAGCATTGATCGACTTTGAGAATGGAGAGCTAAAAATGAGGTTGAATAATGAGGAAATAATATTCAATGTTCAACAATCTATGAGGAGGCCCAGCGAATTTGCAAATTGTTCACTAGTGGAGGCAGTGGATGTAATACTACAAGAGGAGGATGAGACCCTTAATGTCATAGATCCATTAGAAGCTTGCTTGATGAATTTGGAAGATGTGGATGGTGAAGAGTTGGCAGAGTGGGTTATGGCTCTCAAAGGTCAAGGGTTCTGAAAAAGGGAACCCCAGTTCGAGCCACTACACTTAGAAGAAAGGGAAACACCACATGCGAAGCCATCAATATAGGAGCCACCATAGTTCGACCTGAAACCTCTTCCAGCTCACCTCAGGTATGCTTTCTTAGGGCCTAACTCTACTTTACCTGTTATTATCTCATCCGGTTTGTTAGTTGTGCAGGTAGAACAACTCCTACAGGTGTTACAGGAATGTAAGACTGCTATTGGTTGGACCATGACAGATATAAAGGGTATCCGCCCGGCCTTTTGCATGCACAATATTCTCTTGGAAGAAGGGCACAAACCTTCTAGAGAACATCAAAGAAGGTTGAACCTGAACATGAAAGAAGTGGTGAAGAAAGAAGTGATCAAGTGGTTAGATGCGGGTATCATCTTCCCCATATCTGACAGTAACTAGGTTAGCCCAGTTCAGTGCGTGCCAAAGAAGGGTGGAATGAGGTAGTGCAAAATGAGAATAATGAGTTGATCTCGACTCGTACAGTCACGGGTTGGCGAATTTGCATGGATTATAAAAAACTGAACACAGCCACCCGGAAATACCATTTCCCCTTGCCATTCATTGACCAAATGTTGGATATGATGGCTGGGCGGTCTCACTTCTGATTTTTGGATGGATATTTGGGGTACAATCAGATCTCAATTGCCCCTGAATATAGAGAGAAAACATCATTTACTTGTCCGTATGGCATCTTTGCCTTTCGGAGAATGCCGTTTGGCCTGTGCAATGCACCCACTACATTCCAGATGTGTATGTTATCCATTTTCTCTGATATGGTGGAGGATATTATGGAAGTCTTTATGGATGATTTCTCAGTGGTGGGGGATTCATTCGAAGACTGTCTTCACAATTTAAGAAGAGTGTTAAAAAGGTGTGTGGAGACAAATTTAGTGCTGAACTAGGAGAAGTGCCATTTTATGGTATAAGAAGGTATAGTATTGGGGCATCGAGTGTCCTATAAAGGCATTGAAGTCGACCATGCTAAGGTTGACGTGATTGAGAAGTTTCCCCCACCCACTTCGGTCAAGGCATTAAGAAGTTTCCTTGGGCACGCCGGATTCTACAGGCGATTTATAAAAGATTTCTAAAACATTGCTAACCCCCTACGAAACTCCTTGAAAAGGATCATCCCTTTGTGTTCTCTGATGATTGCAGGTTAGCATTTGAGGAGTTGAAGAAGAGACTGGTGACTGCACCAATCATTGTTTCCCCCAACTGAGAGCAACCGTTCGAGCTCATGTGTGACGCGATTGACTATGCTATAGGAGCAGTCTTGGGGCAACGAAAGGACAAGCTCGTGCATCCAGTTTACTATGCAAGCAGAACGCTAAGCGGTGCACAACTCAATTATACCGTGACTGAGAAAGAGATGTTAGCTGTGGTGTTTACATTCGACAAATTCAGGTCTTATTTGATTGGTTCAAAAGTGATTGTTTATACTGACCATGCAACACTTAGGTACTTGATAGCAAAGAAGGAGTCAAAACCACGCTTGATCCGTTGGGTTTTGTTGCTACAAGAATTCGATTTGGAGATCCGCAATAGGAAAGGGACATATAGCCAAGTGGCAGACTACCTTTCAAGGTTGGAGGGAGCTGAAAAGAAAGTAGAGGTTAAAGATATAACTGAGACATTCCTGGACGAATAATTACTAGCAGTGGCAATGGAGGAGACGCCATGGTATGCTGATATTGCTAATTATTTGGCAAGCGATATTGTACCTTATGAACTCTCTTCGATTCAAAATAAAACGTTCTTTCGTGATTGTCGGTCTTATTACAGGGATGAACCTTTACTTTTTAAAATATGTGTAGATAACATGATCTGGAGATGTATCCCCGAGAAAGATCAATGTTCTGTTTTGCAGGCTTGCCATGCTTCACCATATGGTGGGCACTTTGGAGGAATTCGGACAACGGGGAAGGTGTTAGAGTCGGGGTTGTATTGGCCGACTTTATTCAAGGATGTCCATGATTGGGTGAAAAGTTGTGATGAGTGCCAAAGGACAAGCAACATATCTCGCCGTCACGAGATGCTGATGACTACAATTCAAGAGGTGGAAGTATTTGACGTGTGAGGGATTGATTTTGTGGGACCATTTGTCAACTTGTATGGTAACAAATACATATTGGTAGCAGTTGACTACATCTCCAAATGGGGTGCAGCTGTGGCCCTTCCAACAAATGATGCCAAAGGAGTTACATGCTTTCTAAAGAAAAATATTTTCACACGTTTTGGCACTCCGAGAGCTATAATCAGTGATGGTGGAACCCATTTTTGCAATAAAGCGTTCGCAAGGCTGTTAGAAAAGTATGGAGTTTGCCATAAGGTTGCCACATCTTACCACCCACATACGTGAATGCGACAAGGACTGATTGGGCAAAGAAGTTGGATGATGCATTATGGGCGTACCGCACAACATTTACAACTCCAATTGGTATGTCTCCATACAAGTCGGTGTTTGGAAAAGCATGCCATCTTCCGGTGGAACTTGATCATAAAGCCTTATGGGAACTACAGCAGTTGAACTTGGATATGGAAACCGCAGGCACAAGTAGAGTCATGGAGCTACATGAACTCGAGGAATTACGGTTCCATGCATTCGAGAATGCAAGATTGTACAAAGAAAGGATGAAAATGATGCATGATAAGCACATTCTAGATCGGAACTTCAAACCCGGAGATCTAGTGTTGTTATATAACTCGAGATTAAAATTGTTTCCGGGTAAGCTGAAGTCTAGATGGTCAGGACCATTTAGATTTGTGCAAGTGTTCTCAAGTGGAGCAGTAGAAATTGAGTCCGAAGATGGAACAAATAAGTTTAAAGTGAATGGGCAAAGGTTGAAACACTACCTTGGAATGGTTGAAGAAAAAGGGGAGAAAGTTGTGATGTCTTTGGAAGAGCCTCAATATGCGAGTGAAGTGCAATCATGAAAGCCTGCGTCGTGCCGCGACGTTAAATCAGGCGCTTCTTGGAAGGCAACCCATGGTTTTGTTGTAATTCGTCGTGCCGCGACGTTAAATGAGGCATTTTTTGGGAGGAAACCCAATATTTTTTCTTTGTTCTTATTTTTCGTATTTGATTTTGAACGGTAAAAGTATTAACAGGTCTATTAATGTGCAGGGATGAAATTGTGTGTGGCGGAAAGACTCGGGGTGAATCCATTCGGAGATAGGTAGAAAGGGGCTAAAAGGGAGAAATTTGAAGGACAAACGTGCGTGTCTGCACACTGACCGCGCACGTTCGGACCCCTACTGCTGCACATGCGCGGCCGCGCACTGACTGCGCATTTTTCGACCTCCACTGGCCCACGTGCGCGGTCGCGCACTGACCGCGCAGGACCGCGCACTGGGCGCCATTTTTAGGTTATTTCATTAGTTAATGTTTTTTTGAGTAACGTTTACTAATAACCGACCCCCCTTATTCCTCCCCTAAAATCTGAATAAAAATAAAACAAACCCTCCTCTCTCACAACAAACACACGCCCAAAACCCTCCCTTCTCCCCAATTTCAAAAGCAAAAACCTACCTCCCTTTCCTCCTCTTCCCTACTCAATCACTCCCCAATCTCTATTCCTCACAAGCTTCTACAGGTAAGTTCCATGGCTTCTATTTTCCTTTTCCTTCAGGTTTTATTTTTTCCAATGTTTTTCTTTTCTTCTTCTCTTTTAATTGTATGGTAGTAGAAGTCATTGTTGTTGTTTTCTTTGCTTTGTATTACTAAGTATACTTGTTGGTATGTGAGGATAGTGGAATTTTATCTTGTTGGGTTGGATTAGACATTGTTAAGATTGTGGTGGAATTGAGGTATAATTAGGTGTTTGGGGTGAACTTGCACATCAAGTGTTTGTTTAAATGCCATAGTGAGTTCGTGAATGTAATTTATGACCAGTTGTGCGGGTGAAGTCTGAGTAACTGCTATTGGTTCACACATCCCGCCTTGTACTAATAGTGGTATTTGTTTTGTAGGTACTATGACACCCTCAAAGAAAAGACGAACCACAGGTGCCTCTTCTAGTGGTCATGCAGGCTCGTCCCGGGCACGAGCCTCGACCAATGCACTTCAGTTTGATAGCACAAGGTTTGTATCAAGCTCAGCCCAAGAACGTTTTAGTCAGAAGGCTCCTAAAAAGCCCATACCGGAACGAGGTATTGATAGGGGGTCCCTCCAGGTTGATTTCCCCAATATGTATCAGGAGTTGGTTCGGCGCAGGCTGAATATTTTCTATAAAGAACCTAAGGAGGCCAACTTGATGGTTGTACGGGAATTCTACGCGAACTGCCATGAACATGAGGACCATATATGCACTGTGCGACAAAAGAGTGTTGATGCATCGATAGATGCCATTAGGAGGGCGTATCAGCTGCCAGTATTTGGTGGGGAGGAGGACTATTATGATACGTATAGGCGGGAACCAACCTCCTGGAATCTATTTTTCAGAACAATCTGTGTGCCAAACAAAGACAGAGTGTGGGTTACGCCGGGGCAGAAGTTTCACTCGGCCTCACTCACCTTTGAAGGGAAGTGTTGGCTTTATATCATCAATAGCCGCATATTGTCATATTCTAACACCGCTGAGGTGAATGGTCCCAGAGCTGCACTGATCTAGTGCTTCATGAATGGCCATGATTATGATGTGGCTAAGGTTATTCACGACGAGATGTTCATCATTGTCCAGTGCAGAGGTATGGGTTCTTCTTCCCTTCACTAGTCACTAGATTATGTTGGGTAGCACGGGTGCTGGAGAACAAGAACGTGGATGGAAAAGTAAAAAAAGAACCAAAGTTTCGGGCAGATAAAGTGACCATTGGGAAGGATTCTGTCGTACCTGGCAGAGCTAATAGTACAAATTGTCAACTAGAGTAGTTCGAGAGAATGCTTCTAGTAAATTATCGTAATTGAGCGAGAGATAAGTACGGTAAGCAAGAACTCATCATCTTTATAGAGTTTTACGGCGAGATTATAGCTAACGTATCTGGAATTAATACGACAATTGGGGAAATCAATAACCCTAGATTCTTTTACCCTTGAATTCAACTTCATTCTTGCTTATTGATAGTTTTTATTATCATTTTTCCTTAGTTAAATAATTTCTGTTAATTATCAAATAAAATCTTGAACTCTAAAAATTGTCTGAGCTTATCATTAGCGATACTAAGAGTTGTAGTAAATAGGTTAGTTTCCTATGGGATTCGACTCCGGATTCTTGAATCAGATTATTTTTGTAGCGACCACTTAGTCCTTTTTATAAGGCGTTGTTGGGCGTGATCACTTAAGTTTAAAGAAAGCTGAGAAGTAATAAAAGGAATTATTCGATCAATGATCCAGAGTTAGTTACATTATGAATGCACTCAAGATTTCGGAGTATTATCCATGCAACATATATGTTGACAATCATATAGCCATAGAAAACTCTGGTATAAGTTAAAAGAAAGAATTGAGTCCAGGTCATAGACAAAGGATTGAATCATTAGAAGATTGTATCATAGATATTTCATAGCGCCCATGAAAGGCTAAAGTAATACCAGGAGACGTAAATCGGAAGATAGCTTAAGCCTATATAAAGGCTTATCAGAAGGAAGATGAAACTAAAGAGTTACATTAACTGAGTAAATCAGGAGTCTGATTATTAGACATAGAAAATTATAGATATTATGATTGAGAATATTGCAGAATCACTTTTAATATCATAGGCACAAGAGAGACAGTACAACAACTATATTCTATAATGGCTCTACGAGAAAGCCAATTAGAAGAGTACCAGCCTCATAAGAAGTCAGCATGAAGCTTTCACCGGATTATGTATGCACAAAAGGTGCAAGTGTTATAATAGAGCTTCAAGTTATCGATGTGAATTATACCTATATGGAAGGGAGGTCATGAAGGAAATAGAAGATGTGATGCGAGATTTTAAGGCAAGTAAGGTAAAGGTGAACAACGTACGAGATACTCAGGTGTAGAAGGTTGTGAATAATCTATAACTTCAAGATGAAGAGCTAGAAGTGTTGGGATTCAGTATCCAGGAATGATAGCGGTGTCGTCAGTGGCATATCTTCTAGCCTATGGGTTCTAGGTACTGAGAGGCCTAGTTAAGAGAGTAAAGAAGAATTTGAGATGAAGTGATGTCTTGCTTAATGTTTCAGAATAACATAAGGAAACCCAGGGTACAAGTAAGTTGAAGGAAGTTTACGAGTAGTAATAATATATATGTGTAGATCGCAAGTTAAAGTATGGTAAAGCGACAAGGTTTTAGGAAGACAAGAGTAAGGATAAGAAAAGGTGAGTGAGAAGGTGACGAAAATAGATAAGTCCTCGGGATTAAGCCCAAGAAAATACGAAGAGCTGATGGTTTCTCTAAGTTATAGAAAACTCAATATAGCCTGAATAAACTTAAAGGAGTCTAAGACTAGTAGCATTTAGAAGATATGGAATACTGCCCTGGTAGTAGAATGAGGGTGTGATTGTGATAGATAAAGGATGACATTTGGGCCTTTGATTGAGTAATAATTTGAAGAGGATTTCATAAACTGTACGTGATTAAAATACCCACATAAGTGAATCACATTGCGATACTATAAAATACGGTTATGGAAGTACAATATCGCCGCTAAATGGATCAGGAAAATCACTTCAAATATTCCTTGATGCAACGTAATCCCTAGTGGCAAGGTATCACGTAAGAAGTTTCAAGTTATAACTGGTATATTGTGGATCAATACTGAGGTGAATCAACGATGGATGGACAAAAATCACAAAGTATGAGATGAGATTAGGCTGTCATTCTTAAGATGAACAATAATGAGGAAGCATTAAAGGACTTAGACTTATACATATAGGATAAGCAACGAGATTAAGCTGGAATATGGTTACAGGCCTCAGCAACGATAAACCAAGGTAAGAGTTATGGTATAGTATGACCTACCTAGATGCAGTAAAGTCATACAGATGAATAACCAGGTCTATGAAATAAGATATAACAATATTCGTAAGTTCGACAAAGTACCAAGCGAAGAACTTCAGTATACCTATAGATTCCCAGAGGGACATCTTATTAAGCTCTGTATATGTTTACAAAGTGAGGCCTATAGATTGGCTAAAAGCTGGAGGGAAAAAAAGAAGAGAAGAGTTGCATAGGTACACTTACAAAGTCAGAGTCGTACATGCTGCATGATAAAAGGTAGCAATAGTTACAAGGATTCCTACCACGAGTCATGGTGTGAGAAAGAGGCCTAAAGGGGGGAATGCCCCGGCCTCTGGATTTATTCATAGAACAGTTGCCTAAATGGCAAGGACAGTATTAAAACCATTCGTAAGAGCCATCCGGTTATGAGACCGATAAATGCATTAGTCAATATTCGAGGACAAATGTTCCAAATGGGGAATGATGTTATGCCCCGCAGTATTACGTTGATGTTACGCTCCGCAGTATTATATTACGACGATGTTATACCCTGTAGTATTATACGTTGAATTTGTCATAAGATAATTGACATCAGTTCAAGGGCAAGCTTATTTGGAGATTATAAGTATTATGCTATTTCAAACAAGTGACGAGTAAATTCGTGAAGGTGAGAGGTAAGCAAATCGAAGAAAATGAATATCGTCGAAGTTTGACATTTTGAGATAAAATACGGTCCAAGATACAATATCCCATATTTATGGATTAGTGCCATACAAGATACTACATGACCATGGTAGTATGATTTATAAGGTGTATTAAAAATTAGTATTTTAAGTAGTTTGAGATAATTCTTAATTATGTGGGTAATTGGTTAATTATTGGTTTTATGGGAGATTAACCATGTAATTAAGGATTTGTGAATAATTTTAGGTGGGGACAAAGCCTCCCCCACGTGGCAGCAAGCCACCCCAAGCTTATGACGCTTAAGACTTATGGATTATGTGGAAAAGATTAAGGATTAAAGGTATGTGGTTAAGCCACCACATAAAATGAGGCCCACATCCATACATAAAACATCTCAAATTAAAGAATCATGAATAAGCTACGTAAGTCACATAAGTCATTCTAATATGCATCTGCATATATCACGTAAGACCTTCAATAATTTAAAGCAACGTGAGATTTTGCAATTATAAGGGAGTACAGTGCAATCTTTCTCAAGAATACCATACGAATTTTTTCCTACTCCGATCTTGCCGTCACGTGTTTTGTCGCAATTAACATGTGTTAGAAGGATTGTCAAGAGAATCGACTCAGGTATGTTAAGGCTATCCATTCTTTCCTTTTGGCATGATCCATACGATACAAACGAAACGAGCAAATGCACAACTTCCATAAATGACTCTATTCATAGAAATGCTAGAGATGCTTATGTTCTTGATTCCCCATGTGTTCTATTATGCTATCATCTGTTCATGGGTCTCAGAAAATACGTAAGTTGATAAAATTTACTTCATGATATTAATTAAAGGCATAATGGTCTTATGACATTTCGAGGAATTTTATTGACGTACTTCTCATGCATTGCATTCATTTACATTGACCCATGACCAGATGGCGTTATATACGCATATATATGTGTATTATATGTATATGGGAAATGGAAAAAGGTTACGATGTTATATACACACTACCACCTGATCAGCTGATATATGTTAATGATTTGCCCACAATGGTCGAGATGATATGATGGGGTGCCTTTAGAAGCTTGATGATATTATGAACGCATATACCTAAGCATGGTATGATATTTATACGCATATGCATGACATTGTAAATATTAATGATTCACAGAGTTATCCAGACATACATCTCAAGTCTTTTACTCCATGTTTTTCTCATGTCTATTGTTTAGTGATTTTCATTCCTTACATACTCGGTACATTATTTGTACTAACGTCCCTTTTACCTGGGGACACAACGTTTTATGCTCGCAGGTCCCGATAGACAGGTCGAGAGTCTTCCAAGTAGGCTATCAGCTCAGCGGAAGGTGTTGGTGCGCTCCATTTGTTCCGAAGTTGATTGTTTGGTCAGTATGATTTAGACGTGTATTGTTTGGTATGGTGGGGCTCTATCCCGACCTTTATGACAATTATGTATTCTTAGAGACTTGTAGACAGATGTCATGTACGTAAAAGATTGTATGGCCTTGTCGGCCTATGTTCAGTGTACGAGTGGTTATTTTGGTCTTATAGGCCC